>JAGDQP010012010.1:23826-51431 GCA_022664845.1 Lepisma saccharinum
GTCGAGCGCGCTACCGACTAGGCTACGCAGGAGCTCATATATATATAATATGCAACGTTGAGGTGCCCCCCAGTTTTTTTCATCTAGAACCGCCACTGGAAGTAGGAGAACACCCCGGAGTCCCGTTTTGACCGTCTTTTTGGCAACAACTTTCAACTCAGGAACTACTAGGCTTGGTGGTTGAGTTATCGTTGGAAAGGTCTTGAGACGAGTTCAATCCCGTATTATTCATCCAAATCGCAGGGACGGGTTTCGAATTCCGGGGCCCATATTTTTACTTAATAATTAGGAGTAGGAAGGTTTCTTCTCAAGTGTAATGGAATGAACTTGGCAAGACTAATACAAAGCCGTATTATTCATCCAGATCACAGGGCGGGGCTCGAAATACCGAGAGAGGGAAATATTCAACTCAGGAACTGTTAGACCTAGGAAAATAGTTGAGGTGTCGTTGCAAAACTCTCGGAGCAATTTTTCCAATGGAAAAGGATGCTCGCTGCTGAAGCTGTAGCTCATACGCACAGTTCCCCGACTGGAATCTGCCTCACTTGTTTTTAGAAGTGCTTTTGATAATAAGCTCAAAAGAAGTTGGAAGCAAACAAAATCCTAAATTCTAATCTTGAACCTAGAAATTTCTTAGACTCTATCGAAGTAATTAAATACATTCACTTATATACTTACTTTGTGCTGCTGGAGATCTCTTCTTGAAACTTTTGACAGTGTGTGTCAACTTCCTTTTTTATTTAATATCAACAGCTGCTGCAGAAATGTCCCAGAAAGTATAGATAAAATGCAACACAAGATTCAAAAGCACTGTCACCAAAACAAAACAAACTTCACTATACGCAATGCACACAAGATTTCTCAGTCACATGAACGAAACTAACACTATGGTGTCTGTAATTTAGTCACTATCACGATCCCTCTTCATTCTATTATTAATAATATACTACTAAGGTATCCGATTTGTAGAATCAATGACAATGTTTATTGTTTGTTTATCCGTCTCCCCGATCCTGACGTCACTCTGCCTATAGCATCTCGAGAATAGAAACAGCGCAAAATATTCACAGTTATTGTCGGAAACGAGCAACAAAGAGGGTTTTATGGGTCTTGTATTTGGCGACACCCTTGGCGCTTCGCTCTTGTGAACAAATATTTAAAACCAATAAATGCTTTTGAATGAACCTATGCATGGTGGAATCTGAAAGGAATAGGATGGGGGATATGCCTTATTTTCCATTTGCAACTAATCCTGCCCTAAACTGCCTTTGGCAATGGGTGAAGCACTGTTTTATGACACCGATCTGGGTTGTGTGTGTGTGTGTTTTTTTTAAACAGTTTCGTTTGTTCATACAATTTTGTTCCTTTCCACTCCAATCTAGAGAAAGGTCAAGTTCTTTAACATCAACAACCCACAACCCTCGTGATCATAAAGTACACCGAAGTTGTGAGTAACCATCGTTTTATCCTCTTTCTTTTTCTCTCTCTCTCTCTCTCTTACCAATCAATCTCCTTTTCCCGGCAGGATGTAGCAGCCACGATTGACAACGTGTTGTATTAACATCTTTCAAGGAGAGGCCGGAGGAGGGCAAAGGAACCCAAGTGAACGTCTGAACGTCGGAACCTTCAAATTGTCCTTTGCTTTCAGTGAGTTTATGATACATCAATAAAAGTGGAGAAAGTGAAGAGATTTTACAGAGGGCTCTTCGTTTTTTAACGGGGATGTCAGCTTGGCCATGAGTTTTGTGTGTCGAAATGGCTAATACGCTACAAGTAGTAGCAAATGTGGTCATCTTTATTGGGTAACATTACGCTTCCTAGACAAAAGGGCCGGCGGGAGGGGGAACACCTGGGAATTTCCGTTTTCCCGGCCGGGCCAATCCGCCCCCAGTTTCAAATTTTCTGGAGTCTTCAAAAGTGCCTTCCGAGCCATACAACCGTTTCACGGAGAGGAGAGGTTTTTATGAAAGAAACCCTGAGCAAACACAAAGCTGGCTGACATGACAATGCTTCTGAGAGTTATTTGCATTCAGTTAATACATGATTTAAATTTTAGTCTGCCCGATTCTGTAAAGTAATTTTTGTTTATCCACAGAGCCCAAACTGAAAGTATAACAGACTACAGCAGGATTTAGCCTGGCCCGGCCAGGCCAGAAATCCACCCCTGCTTATACATAGTCTCAAGTACTAGCTATTGGCTGCGATTATACTACCATTATTAAAAACAGCCATTAGAAATAACTAACTACAAGGGGGGAAAAAACTACAGATTTACTCTTAGTACACAGATCTTACAAGAAGTAAAGTCAAATAGTGACTTTGAATTTATTTACGGTTTTAGGCATCTCACTAACGACATTTGTTTCACCGATTACCGAAGTATAATACGAAACTTGTGTTGGGGGGTTTCAACGCAAACGAGACAGGGAAGAAAGTTTTAGACCTTCTACAGGCAAAGTCTTCACGAAGTCAGCAACAAAAATGGAGAAAGACTAATAACTTTTGCGATATCGAAAAATCTAATAGTAAAAAGCATGTACTTAGAACACCAAGCTATACACAAATACGCATGGACATCTCCGGATGCCAAAACACACAACCAGATCGGTCACGTATCAGTAGATAGACGAAGACAGACAAACATAATGAACGTTCGGGTGTACAGAGAAGCGGAAGGTGACACCGACCATCAATTAGTGCAGACCTCGGTAGCCCCGTGGGTTAATGCACTGGGTCGCCATTCATAGGCTGCGGGTCCGAATTCCGCCTGAAGCATTGATGTTTGTGAGTTTTACACTCATTGCATTCATATAGTAACGGGCCGAAGTCCCAAGTTACTAAAATGGAATACAAGATAAGGTTTACTAAATTTTACCATCAGTTAGTGGTCACAAAAGTGCGCGACAAGTGTGCATCGCTAATAGGGAAAGCAAAGATCAAAACAGATAAAATTCGAGGTAAAAGTTTTAAATAATCCCAGCGTAAAAGTTGATTACCAACTAGAAATCTCAAACAGGTTCGAAATCTTAGCCCTCTGGAGTAATAACAAAGATGATAATAATAATAATAATGAAATTGATGTTAATAAAATGTGGGAGGCAATCCGTGACACAGTGAAGGGCGCATCAAAAGAACGTGTGAGAAGACATGACAGGAAAACAAGCCTTGGTTCGAAGAAGAACGCTTTAAGCTTCATAAGGAACGAAAACAAGCAAGGTAAGTGATGTGTAAGCAATAAAAGCGAAGCAAATGCTATCCTCTATAACAACGCGAAATATAATGCCACACGCGGGTTTAGAAACAAAAAGCGAAATTACCTGACCCAGAAAATTCAGAAGATAGAGGAAAACAGTAAGACAAATAACGTAAGAGAGCTATACAAAGGGGTAAACTTGTTAAAAAAGGGTTACCAGCCAAATTTACGGATGAGTAGAAATGAACGTGGAGATCCTCCGGCGGATCTGACTAACATTCTCGATGTGTGGAAAAGCTATTTTTACCAGCTTCTTAATACACACACAGGTGAAAAAAGCAGAGAAATTTGAAATCCATACGTGGCCAGCGAAACCTACCAAAACTAAAGTCGAAAGATAAATAAATTAATTGAAAAAAAAAAAAAATCAAATCGCCAGGAATTGACATCATCGGAAGGCCGAATTAATTAAAGCGGAAGGAACGGCACTATTCAAGGAATTACATAAATTAATAAGCGGAGAAAGGAGGAGCTTCCAAAGGAATGGAAAACCTCGGAAATAGTTATGGTTTATATATATAAAAAAAGCTATAAATCTGGCTGTAGTATTTACCGCAGGATCTCTCTAAGCGTGTACATAGATGTAACAATTGGAAATAACCGATGTGGATTTAGAAAAAAATTGGTCTAGATTGGACCAGATTTTTTTGCTTTGAGACCAATATTAGAGAAGAAGTGGGAATACAATGGAACGGTTCATCAGTTGTTAAGAGATTTTAAGAAGGCATATGATTCTATCAAAAGGAAAAAAAAAAAACACTATACAATATTCTGCTACGATTTAGAATTCCGAAAAAATTTGTCCAGCTAGTAAGGATGTCTCTCAGCGACCCCATAAGTAGAATAGAGTAGATAATAATTTGTCAGATAGTTTCTAAGATTTCCAGCGGATTGAAACCGAGGGATGCCTTGTCTCCACTACTGTTTAACTACACGTTTTGTATGGCTTGAATCAACTGTTCGTATACGCGGATGATGTAGATTTAATAGGGGCGATTTAGATGTACTAGCAAGTTACACCTATGTCCTAGTGGAAGTTTGGGAGTAGATAGGTCTACAGGTGAACGTAGAGAAAACAAAATACATGATAAGTCGAAACACAGTGGGTGCAGGAAAAAGAGACTTGATAACTAAGAATGAGATCATGGAGAAAGTAAACAAATTTAAATACTTGGGAGCACCTGTAACTAGCAAGAACGAGATCACGGAAGAAGTAAAAAGTCGCTTAGTATCGGGCAACGCGTGTTTCTATTCAGTCCAGAAACTCCCTTCCTCGCGATTAATATCAAGGAGGTTGAAATTGAAAATATACAGAAGGTTGTTTTACCGGTAATACTTTATGGTTGCGAAGGTTTGAATACGACCCTGGCTAATGAACATATATTGCGTGTATTTGAAAATAAGGTTCTGAGAGAAATATGAGGGTTAAAACGGAACAAGACAATCGGGGAATGGAGAATACAGCATAATGAAAAGCTCCATAGACTGTGATTCGCTAGATATTATAAGATGAATGAAATCAATGGAGGTGATTGGTTTTCTTGTTAGAACTTTCACGTCAGTAATCTTGAATAATGTAATTCGGATTGCTTTAAAATTCCGTGGGACACTTTAGTCAGTAAATATTTAAACAACATAATTATGTGACAGAACGTGATAAAATTATCATACAAATATGACTTGAAGTAAAAACTTACTTGATAATAAAAACGATATTCCAAAAGCAAGGAAGTCAGGATATGTTGATAAAAATTCTAAATCCATAGGCATCGCCTCTTCTAGATGGCGCCTCATTGTCTGATTAAAGGAAGAATCAATGTAACTACTTAATCCTCTTGCAACGCTGGCTGTGCCTGGGAAAAATAAAACTACAATTAATAACACATAAAACACTCACGAGTGGAGAAGAACGATTCAAGTTCTTATCCTTCATACAGCTAGTCTTCCCAATAGCATCTACACTACGAGAGGGGACCCGAAAATAAAATTTACGAGATCTCAGATGCTACAGCTCCTGGCCCAAGTCAATGAATGTATTTTTGGTCCTGTCTGAACAGACGGGGAACAAACTTCGCGGCAAAGCGTCTCATTTTGAAATTCTGTGTCAAAATCCGCTGCCAGGAGCTGCAACTCACACCAGTAGCTGAGATCTTATAAATTATGTATCGTCGATATTACTTGATTTTTTGTGGAACTTTTTCGACATTCCCATCGGTATGATTCGTTGATTTCTAGAACGAGAATTGTGCCCCGAACGCAATTCCGCAGAAGGACCTTGACAACACTTGGGAGATTTGGCAACACAAGCCCGTGAAACCTTCTATGGCGACGTCCACACGGCTACTGACTTGTGAAGGATACAACTTCACTTACCTAGCAGAGGAACACTCAACTATGATTACGAAGTGATCCAGAAAGACAGTGTGGGTCCCTCCTCGTAGTTATGATGATGACTAGATCAATTTTGTAGCACTAGTTGTCTACACCGTCGGGTACAAACGAAGATAATGAGGTTATAAAACCGACGGGAATTGTACACTCTTAAAATATACTAGTAGTGAAAACCAAAACGTATCTACTTACACAGTCCTATATTGTCCTCGTTAGCAACGGAAAAAAAAAATCCCGTAAGTACTTTTCACCTTCCTCTGAAAGGCATCTTGAAAAGAACCAACAACAATCCGTTGTCGTTCGAAATGACATACATTCAACCTAATTTCTGGTTAAATCAATTTAAGTAATGACTATTGACATTATACAGGGTGGTAACGTAATCCACCAACAAATTTCGAAGGATGAAAGTAAGTCAAAAAAAAATAAGAAGGGAAGCCTGTTAACCAGGTGGAAATTCGGCCGCGTTTCGGAGCTACAAGCTGTCGAACGCGTGGGAAAGTGAACCTGAAAGATTTATATTTCCAGCACTATTATTGCGGCATATTATCGTCAAAGACTTCAAACCTGCTCTATCCAAAATTGTGCAATGGGTGCGCAAGCGATTCCTCAAAGGAAGCAGGCGATTTCCAGCTATTCTCTAGAGTGGAGGTAGTTCGAAATGAGCATAAGACGACTTTCCATATGTGTAAAAATGATATACTTAATCACCGCCATCCAACCGGGGATGACATCCTTTGCTCATTGATAATAAATAAACAAAATGTTCGTTCTTACTCCTGCTTGCAACTGCCGATTTTGGTAATCGTTCCTCATATGGAATCTGACATTATCAACTTGATGCAAACGAATTATTGTTAGCTACTGGAAAATTATCTCATTCATGCACATTTACTTCACAAAATTTCTGGGAAATGTGGGAATGCCCTACTTGCTTTGAAGAATACTTTGTATGCACACTCCAAAATTTTGGAATATGAATTACTGAATAGTGCGAATTTGAAGTCTTCGATGACACCATCAGGTTCTATGGTTCGTGATGTTAGAAATGAAGCTCTGAAGTTTATTTTCCCGCGCTTTTGGTAGTTTGTAACTCCGAAACGCGTTTAAATTTCCACATGGCTGACTAGGAGTTCCTTCTTTTATCGTGTACAATCATTCCTCCAAGTTTGTCGGTACACTATACTACCACCCAGTATATACGCACGGATGGCAACTGTATCTGAAAGGAAAGTCATCTTGTAATTTTGACGTTTACAATTTTGGTATCTCAAGACGCGAAGCTTTTCACTCCTTTCAACCTACATGCTTCTTCGTGGTTTATTTATTTGAGCAGATAATTTAGGGTGTTCTCGGCCCCAATTTATGTAGTTTACATGTATTTTCTTTTTTACTCTTTCAAAAAGGTCTATCCAAAAGAGAAGAATGTTATCAATATTTAGTAAATTAGTTGGGTTTTTTTTTCTAATGTGTCTGTAAAATTATGATATTTTGAGAAGAAATGACCTTTTATGAACGTAATATGAACGGTACGGCCTTGCTCTGCTAATATATTTAATGCATACAATGTGTTGATAACATGTGGGGAGATATTGTAAAGTCTTTTTTCTGATGAAGCTAAGACTTCTATAGCAGACTGAGAATCAGTTAGAATTAATATTTTTGTGGCGTCTAAGCATAGAGCATGCTTTGTCGCAAGGTATATGAAATATATTTCAGCAAGAATTGAATCCGTGCTAGATTTTAATTTTCTTTTTTGTTCACTGTTGGAAGAGTTACATTGTTATATGTTTGGATATTCACAACAATCAAGCGATTTCAACAATAAAAAAATATAAAATAAACACGGATTGAACTATCGGCTGATAAGACCAAGATGAAGAAATTCAGACTTTCTCTATTTCCTACGAAATTAATAATCTAGGTACGTAATAGTGCCTTGCTAATTTACTATAATTTCGAAATAAATTGTCGCACTGAAGTTGAGTTCAGGTAAAAAATGTTCAATATTAAGTTCAAATCAATAACACAATGTATTCAATAATTCAAATGCAATTAGTGATAGTACATAATTTGTGATTGGAATAATAAATGAACTACATATAATTATAGAATGAAATGTAAAATTAAAAAAAAATACTTCTTATTTCTAGCATGGAAACTATGGTCTTATATGTAAAGAAAAAAGATATGTTAAAAAAAACATATGTTATAAATGCTATACTACCGAAGATCAACACTGAAGACTTTCAACTCATCAAGTTATTCAACTACATGTAATAGCTATACTATTCTGGTGGCAAGAGGGTTATCATCATCCTGATTGTTATACTATCCTTATATCACCAATAACTACAAAAGGAAAGGAAAAGGAACTCTTCAAATGGTTATGAACTTTCCCCTCTGAAAGTTTAAACTCTCAAGGCTTAAATTTGTAGGAGCAGTATTGCAATTTCAAACAACGAAAAATATACCATAGAGACATACAGAGGTACTGCTTGCTGTCATCTAAGGTTACAGATCGTAGCATAATACTAACCTTAATTTTACATTTTTATTTATAACAGATTCTTTTTATTTGATAAACATAATTTTCCTTGGTAATTTAAGTAGCTACTGATATCGGTCCGTCCCGAATACATAAGTGAAAGGCTTTTACTATTTTAAAAAAAGCTATGCCTCAAGCAGGATTCGAACCCGAAACCTCTTGGACGCTAGCCTGACGTGTCACACCTTAATACTCCCGAGGCCGATTGGATATTTTTTATTGTTAAAGAAATTCTGACCACTGACATAAACAGTCCTTACCAATTACATATTCAAGAATGAGATTCCATCCGATGATAAATGCAACAAACTCTCCAACACTAACGTAGCTGTACGCATAGGCTGACCCTGCTTTCGGTACGCGTGCTCCAAATTCCGCATAGCACAGCCCTGAAAATAGATAACAGTAAGTTCCATGCCACAAAAGGAAACAACATGCTACAACTTCTACGGCATTTTACGAGCGCAAAATTTCTACTCATGTATGTTAAAGTTTAGATATACGATGTCTGTGCCAAATGTAATGGTACTAATTACGAAAAGAATGTTTCATAACAATAGGTCCGCATATACTCAATATTCTTCAAAGCAGGATCCTTGGGCAGCAATACAGTGGTTCTAGCATTGTTGCCACTGTTCGTAGCAGCGCAGAAGTCTTAACCTGAGATCCTCCAGCTGGACCATTGAAACTGTCCCAAAATGATGACTTTTCAAATCGATCTTGAGCCTCGGGAACACAACGAAGTCGTCCGGGGTCAGGTTCGGACTGTATGGTGAGTGAGGAAGCGCTGCCTCATTTTTCTTGGCAAAGAATTCCCTCACTTGAAGCGATAAGTGACTTCGCGCATTACCATGGTGAAGAATCCAGGTGTCTGTGATCCCAGAGCGGACTCGCGCGACTCTTCACATTCAAACGCCGGTCAGAGTCCAACACAAACTTCACTTTAGCCACATTTTTGGAAGTTCTAAGCACTGCTGGGCGCCCTGAATGTTTATCGTCCTCCGCGTCTTCTCTCCCTATTTTGATCACCTTATGCAACCAGCACACTTGTGGTTTCGACAAAGTCCTGTCTTAACATTGCAAGCGTGTCTGTAGCGGATTTATCCACTTTGACCCAAAATTTTATCGCGTAACGCTGCTCCAAACTGAGTTGCATTTTCGACCACGCCGCGACACTGAAACACCATTTTACAGTTTTGGTGATCTGAAAGCAGTAATGGCGTGCAGGCAACTGAGTTGGGCCTAAGTGTATGTTTGACATCCCCCGCAAACCCGTTCGCTCCCTAGAACCACCCTCCGCCATAACTTGTTTCATTTCTTTTGAGACAGACCTTGTACAGGGTGGATAAAATTTTCGTTCCTACGATTATTATTATTTGAATAATTGTAGGACAAAATACTCTGCAAATTTCCCTCCGGCGCCGAATTTTGGAGTAAATAAAGCAAAACAGTGAAGGATATAAAAGTAACATACAAGCAACCAAACACTTTCCAGTAGTGTAACAGCAGATGAGCCTCCGAATTAATCAAATTTTATACTTGTATTCAATTTATAGCAGAAATTAATTATTATCACCATCAATTTATTTTCATTTTTCTTCTGTGTGGGTGAGTGGTAACGCTCGCCGCCTCATAATCATGGATTCGATTCACGGTGGGGACGTAAGTGGTTCGAAGCCCACGTTAAACTGTAGGTCCCATCCTTAGGACGTCCTCTTCATCCGATGGAAGGCAATGGAAAACCACCATCGGTTCACCTTGTCCAGGGACCGGCCTTCGGCCAGAAAACCTCTCATTATCTTCGTAAGAAGAACCATAAAAAGCCTGAACAAAGAAATCGTTATATTCTTCCCTGAAGGACTGAATTCAGATCTGAAATTTGACAGACAAGAAGTAAAACTCTCATCTATTGTCTCAATACTGTAAACGTCTTGCCATTTGCATATTAGTTATTAAACCCCTTGTCACTCACTTTCCTTTACTTACTTAAAACCTAGATTGTACGAAAATTTTGCCACGGGATTTCTTAAAAGTTGACAAGGAATAGCATGGTAATGTCTGAGAGCGCGAATTCGCATTTACCTTTTCGTTCCTTTCATACTACAATTACTTAAAACCCTACTTACAGCAACAATTGCGTCCACAGGAAACCTAAGCCAGTTACTATTCATTGCAAGTGACAAATTGGTTTTACCTACACAGGTCACATATTATAATCACATAGCACTGATATTTCTTTTAAGTGTTTAACAGTGACAGATGCTCCTGTTAAAACACTTTTCACTGCTCCATTATAAAGAAAGAAAAAATCACAGTATGAAAGCGACTTCATTAACGGAATACGAAATTCAATAACAAATGTAAAGGATATTCTGTAATAACACTGAAAAGGAAGATGTTAGAAGTTCTTACAGAGAGAAAAGTTCAGTGCAGACACACACACACTACACTAAATATATCAATGTCCGAAAAAAAACAACATATTCATCAAAATACGCCCCTAGTAGCAACACCACACGATATAAATCACGGATACTGCAATTACCATAAAGTTTTATTTTCTGTATACTACTCTGAAGGTAACATTCAATTTCTATGTCTATACAGGTTAACTACGTTCTCCCGCATATACCATAACATTCTAGCGCAAAGTCGATTTTTCGTTTTAACTATAAACTAGTTCCATCATATTTTGGCAAGCTAACACTGTTGTTTTGACAGACGGTATTTACTAGTATTGTGAGACTCGAACAACGTTGGTTCGAATCCCGATCAGATTGCGGTTGTACAGACTACTCTTTACAAAAAATGGCCCTTCCCCGCCGCTCTACTCCACTTCGAGGGATTATATGACCTCGTCACAAGACCTGCTGAAAGTGTAGAACTTTCGACACAATAAAAATTGATTCAACTGACATAAGGTTTACTAAAGTTTCGAATACACTTTTATCGTGTCAAAGTGTATGGCTTCAAATCTGAAATAAACTTTCTTTCTTTACTCGATGACCATTTTATCATTTATTGGTGTACTTCATAGTAATTTCAATCTTACTTTTTTGCTTAAAACAAACATTTTTACATACATTTTTGATGTATGAAAATTATAAAGAGGTAGATAAAAGTAGATCAATATGTAACAAATATTGTGTATAACACATAATTCACAGTCCCGTGAGTTTTGCTCGGGTTATTTAAATTTCAAGGCGCTTCTTTAAGCTTACTATACTTTTTCGATATTTAAAACTAAAGCAGAGACAAATGAAGTAAAGTAAAGGCAGCGTATTACTAGTTTACAGCGTAGAGAATGCCAGTTCTGTAGTTCTGGCAGTACAGAGAAACCGACAAAGACCTTTAACACGACAGCATATTGATTATCAACATTTGTCTGCTTTTAAGAAAACCTCTCACTGATGCTGGTAAACTGAATTTGAAGCTGAGACATTCAGTCACCTACACTACACCAGAGAAATCAGATATTTATACCTCGTATCTACATTTTTGTCACCTAAAAGTTGTTGTCTTTTTATTGAAAGGAGAAAAATTGGCGGACTTTCCAGTTGAAACTTCATAAAAAGCAAAGGTCCAATCTACCTCTAGGTTTATTTGTTACGATGTTTAAACTGGAAAGTCCACCAATTTTTCTCCTTTCAATAAAAATACAATAACAACAACTTCAGATGACAAAAATGCAGATACGAGGTATCAGTGGTTAACCCTCGATATACGACTGATTAGATTTTTCTGGATCAACGTTTTTAATTTTCGCTAATTTACGACAATGAACATTCAAAGAGCATAGGAATATTTATAGAGTGAGTTCCTTCGGCTTCAAGTCAACCGCGCATAATCAAAGTATATCTACTTTATTTTTCTTTTACAGGCTTCTGTATAAATATATTCAATGTTTTAAAAACAATTAACTGCCTGTACATTAATATTCATTTTTTTGATTTTGGGCCTTTAGGCATCTTTGGCTCGGGCCATGTATCAATACACCTTTACTTAAAACAATATCTTGAACGTTAATAAAATTTTGAAATTGAATACTCAGTTATATTGCAGAGTATGCCACCAAAATGAAGCACGAAGTGTTACTTGCCAACTGACATTTTTTATACAACTTATCCAAGGTTACCTGCAAATACTGAAGCTACAGCTGCTATGAAGAAGGAAATAATAACAGCAGGACCAGTTATATTCTTCGACACCGTGCCAGCCAAGACGTAAACGCCAACGCCTAACGTACTGCCAACACCCAGCGCAGTAAGATCGAAAGTACTCAACACCCTTGACAATTCAGTGTCTTCTAGTACTCGAGAGTCCAACACTTTCCTTCTTATAAGCTTCCTGCCGAAACTGGATAAACAATTACACGTCACAGTCATGTTGAGGTAATGGAAGTCCTAAAAAGAAAAACAAAAAAGTTAAATTACAATAAAATAAATACGTACTTACGACTTCATTATTATTCTTAAAGTGTTTTATTAACTGACTGACAATTTTAGGGTTGTTCTTTCTAAATTATATGCGATAGTTCGGCTCTAACGTGTCTTTCACATAATTCAGAAGATGAGTTTATAAATTCAAAGCTTTACATCACTTATCAATTATTATGACAAAATGTCCTCACTGACTTTCTTAGTGTAGTTAATAGCTTGAAAAGTAAAGAGAAACTCTTCCGAGTGAAAGACAGAAGAAACAGTTTTTGCATGTATACGATTATATGATAGAAATTACCACTGTGCGTGTAATTGAAGAGTCTGACGCAGTAAGGGTAAACCTGCCAAGTTCAGCCACTTAAAACTACGCATTTCAATCAATTCAATCAATCACTTATCACGACTCAATAAAAATAAACGTTACATAGTTTCGTACTTTACAGTATCAATAAGACTGCAATGATTGCTTTATTCCATATATTTTCAAAACAAATCGCTAACCATATTTTATAAAGCGACTTCGTTGGGGTTTTCTGAGTGAGTCTAATCACAGATTAAAGTTTCGATAAAGATTAAACATAATCGAAAGTCAGTTGAACATAATCGTAGTCAGCATCTGCCATCCAGGTATTTGTCTGGTGTTACTGTGGAAAAACCTCAGACAGGATGTTCGGCCGCTGGGATCGTTCCCAGGACCTTAAGGGTCCTAAGCCAACGCTCCACCGACTTCGCTACGGTCGCTCGACTGTTACGTAAGTTTTGGAGTACCTGGAATAAAGTAAGAAAAAGCAAAAAAGGACTAAAAACTTACATGGAATAATAGCGTATAAGTTAACAACGAACGAAAAGAAAAGGAAACAAAGAAAGAATGAAGGAATGTTTGAGAATATAATACTAAGAGATCACATGGTTGACAAGTTTTCTGCACGTGCAAATGGGTTTGACCGAGAGGATGCCCATGCCATGAAGTATAAAGAATATTTTATCATTTATTTTTAATCGCATAGGCACCAAACTACACTTATTATTTCTATGAAACATACGAACATGATTTTAATTTTTTCTATGCCTTTACTTCTTAAGGCAAACTCGTTCCTCCTCCGACGCATACCCTTCAGTTCTTAAGCACAAGATGGGTCGAAATGTAGAGTTTTCGGGAACTATTTTAAAGCTTAGTTTTTTTGTTTTTATATATATATATAGAAGTACCTCCGGACCTCCTACCCTCTGGCGCTCAGTACAGAGCCTGCCCCAATTTTGTTGAAGAGGAACCCTGGTACACAAATATGTCAGCTGAACTTTGATTGTTTCATTCTGTTACTCATAAATCTTCATTATTAATACATTATTAATATCAATGGAATTTTGAATTCTGAATTGAATTGGAGTTTTATTTATAGCCGTTAGGCATCTAACGGCTCAGACCGAGATAAGGGAAGAGAAAGTATTCGGGAAGGTGCCGGCCAGGGCCTATGTTGAAAGTGGTATCCCGGCATTTGCCTGGTGTGACTGAGGAAAAACTCTTTCTGAATTCTGAACTAGACAAAGCTGGAAAATAAATAAATAAAACACAGGACCATTTGATAAAATTAAGATTTTTTTACGCAGTACTTACCAATAGTAGAAATTTATCTGAAGAAGGTTTCACCCGTATCTAGAAATATACTACATATAAGAGCAAGTAAGATCCTTCCTAACTTCATTTGAATACAGAAAAAAAATAGTTACACCCACTTCTAGTTAAAACAGTACGTCTTCTAGCATCGTAAGACAAGAGTCACATCGCACTACGGTACATAAGTTTTCTTTTCTTAAAACTTCTATTTGGCCACACACCATACTAAAAACAATAAAGCTATCACCACATAACTTTACAAAAAAAAAATAAAATAAAATAAAACACTCGATATACTCCGATATCACCTCTAAACAGTGGTACAAGTCTCGAAACAAACATCAAGTATCTCTTTTCAAGTACGTGTTGTAGTTTCTTTTCTTTCTAAAACAAATTGATAAGGAAGACAATGACGTTCACAAGATATCAATGATAAGATCACAACTTTTTTCTGATAAAGAAAATTAAATATTTCAAACTGATGACAGTAAATATAATTCTAACATTAATACCGAACATGACGTTTATCAGACACTGAAGACCATAGTTCATCCACTGACACATTTAACTAACTCTATGACTTACGGAACTAGCAAGTTCATCGCCACAGTAACAAACGCTTATCATTGGATTCTATCCTGGTCAATATCAAGCCAGTTTCCACCACGAACATCCAACTCTCGAAGATTCCATCCCAAAGACGTCTCGGTCTCCCCAATGGCCTCCTTCCCTCCAACTTATCAACCACGATGGAATATAATCTTAGTTTTCTTTTCATCCGAGCTGCATGGTCTGCCTATCTTAGCCATCGTGATTTCCTTAGTCTTATAATATCGAGTGAATCATACAGTCTGTGCAGTTGTTCACTATGCAGTCTCCTCCATTCTCCAGTTATCTCGTCCCGTACTGGAATATTTATTAGCATAAATATATTCATGCAACCGTATTCTTATGTTCTCTGAGTCCAAACTTTGTCTGTCCACTATCAAATACACACCGTTGGACCAGTGTCCTCTAAACTTTGTATAACTACCTCATTTCACCAAAGAAAGAGTGTAGACGATGTCTGGTCCTAAAATTTTGATACAACTGGATTAGTTTGAGACTGGGTAGGAGTCATTTAATCTCAAGCAACCCACAGAACACCCATGTGGTGGTTTAGGTAGAACCTAAAGATTTTCAAGAATCTCAAGGTTTAGTTAGAACATAACGAAGAATATGAGTGCTTATAATACAGAAAAGATGGAATTTTGAATTTGGAACTTTTTATTACCCTTAGGCAACTCAGCCTCAGGCCGAATGGGGGACAGGATGTAGAAAGGTTTAGGGCCTAGTTAACTGAACATAATTGTACATCGCGCTCATCAAGGAAGAAAATAAATTCGCGATTCGACAGAGAAATTTTAAGAACCAATTCAATAATATGTGTTGATATGGTACTGAAATTGTGGTAAATACATGAATCAACTCTGAAGGCTCCTAGTCAAGAAAGTGACTAGCAAGAGGCGAAATCTTCTATATTTTTCTCGTTCTCTTATATTGAATCCTGCGATAATATAAAAACTGCTCTATATAATTAGAATAAGGATCAAGAATGCTGGTCCATCGAACGTATCTGCAATAAGTACACGTCATTGTTTGAAATAACTCTCATAATTATTGAATAGACTGCACGATGGATGACATTTCTGTAGTGTGTCGGGCGATCTTTCAGGAAGTGAACTGTTAAATTGAACTCACCTAATCTAACCTAAAGTATCATGTTAGAAAGGAATCTGTGTTTATGTAACGAATCTTTATGAGCTCACACGGGGGGCCCTTAGCTCAATGGTATAGCGCTCATCTCTGGCGCTTAGGGTCGTCAGTTCAATCCTAGATCATGCCATGTGAGCTTTGTGATGGACAAACACTGTGTGCGTGGCTTTTCTCGTAGTTCTTCCGTTTCCTCTCAGTTTCTTCATTCCAACAATATATCCATCCAGCCTGAGCCAAAAGTTGTCCAAAGGCCTTAAATTAAATTCAAAATTCAACAGAGGGGGTTCAAGGGATGTGAATATTGAATAATATAAGGGTGATGTCTAAAATTAATGTACAATAAAGCAGAAGGGGCGGTGAAGAAGTAGCGCTATTTGTAACAGCGGAAGATAACTTATGAGCGGGAATTAGAAAGTGTCCGTTATAGCGATGGCAAGATGCAATGGACACCTAACCTAGTTTGAACGAAACCGCGTTCGCTTTCTTGGCATTACTTTGCGTCATCTTCGCCCGATATCACCTTCATTGAGATGTGCGAACAATGGAAGTCTCTTAAAGATATGCGCGGAGTAATACATAATGACCGCTCGCATTGCACTGATGCAAGTAGACTGAAACCTGGACGAATTTCGAAGGGATTCACGTCAATGAAATCGATCCAACGAATCTGTAACTGAATCTTCAGATGGCAAAAATAGTAGAAAAATTATATAACGAAATTACACCCCTCTGTGGAACAAGTGCCCTCATTCGTTCAGCTGAGAGAGATTATATTTAGAAAAAGTGTCCAACGTAAGTTAAAGTCAAATCAATAATTATCTTAAAAATAAATTGTAATTAAGTAAACAGTAGTGCAGCAGCTGTTTTGATGCCTTGCCTACAAATAATCGGAACTCCATAATTTCCCTGTGTCTAGTACTTGAATGAAGATTAGATAATTTTCGAAGGAACATTTTCCTTGAGAACTGCACATTTTCTGAAGTCATGCACATTTATTAACTTCAGAACGATGGTATTTGCCTTGTATTGCACTCATCACTCAAAGGACATATAATTTCCTCTTCATCACATATCATACTTGCACAAATTAAATATCACTTCGAATATAAGAGCACTTAGGCCTTGTAATCATATTACTAAAACATATAAATTCACTGATAAGGCAAGGTAAAAAAATATAAAAGGTGCCAGGGGTTGACAAATAAGGGAATCAAGCGGCAATAATAGAGTTTATATTGGATACAGTAGTGAAGAAAGTACGTTTTATACCTTCGTACGGTTTAATAGTGTAGTCCCGAAATGCTGTGCAAAAATAAAGACAACTGGCATTAAGTTCCAAATAAAACATCAACATAATTATAAACCTACATTCTCAACGCTGGACGATCAAGGGTCATTGAGCTTCGAAGCAATCGACCTACGTACACCTATGAACAAAGTTTTGACGAATGTCAATAACTTTTCTTATTGCAAAAATAAATATACTCTGTTGCCAAAGAAAACCACTTTTACTTATCTGTAGAGTATCGCACCCCTCCCAATTAGTAAAGAGCGTCCCCCATGTCTTTGGTCACAGCGTTGATGTACTTCACGCGCCTCTCTCTGTCCCGCAACCAGATTACTCATAGAGAAACCGAACTGTGCTGTTCAGAAATAAGGGATTTTAAAGGAGAAGTCCATTCATATCATTTAGAGCCTGTCAATATCGTTTCCTTCTCTTCAGCAGCTGACAGTGCGCCGGAAATCATGATTTATAGCTGAAGTGGTCTGTCCCTTAGACCATTAAGAAAAAGAGCTCATAAGAAAGAGGACAATATATTTGTTGACTTGCAGAGATATCCACAATAAGATGACGTACTTTCCTGGAAAATATTGTTCTGATATTTAGCAAGAAAGGGGGATATTTGAAAAAACATATATCACTTTACGTTGGCAAAAAATCTAAATCCAAAAATCTCACCAAGTTGCACAGTTCCTTCGTTTTATCACGGAGAGGTACATTTTTGGAACCCAATGAGAATTATTAATCCTAATCTTAATTTTCGTTTATACGTATTACCACAGGCTAAATAATTACATTATGAAGTCTATAATGTTACACACAGGAGGGACATACCTGCAAATTTGGGAAATATTCTCTAAAAGATATCCTTTCAAACTTTTGAATTAGCTGTACCTACAAGAACTAAAAGTAATGCATTACTGTTGGAAACAAAAGAAACTAAAACTTGGTTTCTTTCTAATCTTCGGCCAACCACCGACTTCGGGAATAACCTTTGATGCTCTTTGCATGTTACACGTCCTGGAAACAAACGCGCAAATAGGGTGATACGGAGCTCTTTCTAATCTGGACAAATGACGGGCTTAGTGAAAAAACGGCGTATCCCTCAAAATTTGAAAAAAAAAAAGATTTCTGCATATTTGTATTTGTAGTACATTTCTCTGTCTCCTGGTAGATGAGTATACTGAACGGACTGTGCATGCATGAAAGAAAAAAGGAAAAAATAAGTTCCGAAGATTTGATTGGAAAAATGGTGTATCCGCTTTCAGCGTCAGGCAGTCAGTGGGATACGCCATTTTCCCACTAAGCTCCTCAAGTTATGAGAACGTTTTTTGTCCCTTTAAAATTTCCACTCAAGATGATGAAGGTTTAGTCATTCTTTATTGTAGAAATGTCAACGTAGGGCCATTCCAGCTCAAATCACTCAAATTTAAAAAATCTTCCAGGGCAACCTTATCAGATTTGGATAATTTTCTTTCCGCAAGTACTGTGGTTCAAGTTAGAAAGAAATGTAAAATATTACTTTTATAATCTTTTCCATTCCCGAGATATATGATGTCGAAAATCATGTTATTCCCTATTCGCGACTGTCATTTTAAATCGCAGAGTTCCATAAACAAATATATAATTTCTGCAATTATTGTCCAAATTACATGAAATTTTGGCAGGAATATAAAACAGATACAGTCTTTCCTTCTACAACCTCAGAAGATATATTTATGGTCAGGTTTAATTACATGGTTTGTTAAAGACACGGAAAATCGCCGGCCGGGTGGCCGAGCGGTCTGCGGCGGTAGGCCATCGGCTCGAAGGTCCCGGCAGGGGTATGGGTGTGGATTTTAACAGCTAAAGGGCGAATCGTGACGGGTCGAAGTCCAAAGTTACTAGACTGGCCCATATAGAAATAAAGTTTACAAAGTTTATACGGAAAATTAAAAAAAAACTGTATCGTTTGTTGGTGAAACATTAACTAGTTTAATGATATTGGCAAAAAAAAAAAAATCCACCTGTTACATACGAGTATAGTAGAGGTTCAGTGAGAACAGTTTCAACATTGTTCCAATATTTCTTCTTTATTTAAAAAATATCTCTCTTTAAAACATCTGACAATTGTATGCATAATACATCATAGAAGAACAACAATTAGTTTAGCTGTGTTGATAAACAACAGAAGTACAAAAATATTGTTTCTATGGCATAAGGCAAGTGTAGAGATTCACTGCTAAAAATTTCAACAAATTGTGGATGTTAAAATATACAGTGTGGTCCAACGAAAAGTTTCCATCTCCTTAATTCGTAATCTGGTGGTTTGTTTGAAAAATCCCGAACTAGGTTACCTTTAGTTTTTATGTAGACGAACTACTGTGACAAATTTAACCGTGCATCCCCACTCTCTGCGGTCCAGTGGCAAAACATTCGATTTACGTAAATGGCAACATGGGTCAACTGACACATCATATGAAAGCTCCTATAATTTTATTTACAAAAATACTATCTATTTGGAAATTCGATGAGTTTATCGAGATTTGATCTAACACATTCTACATATGTATCACTCATTAGTGACGTTTCAAATTATCGAATGAAACGTTCGAGGTTTCCTCCAACGCCAGAATGTAACAGGGTGCTTCGATTGCTAGGTAACGCAATGTTAACTCTTTACGGTGTGAAAGGATGTAATCCACTGTTGTTCATGGTCCGACGATGGTGATAGGAAATACTTATGTTGTTTCCAAATTGCTCCGAATTACACTATAGCAGGAATCCTCAGTTAAGGGATATCGCTGCTACAGGAATCCATGGTACAAACCGTACAACATACATACAGTATGTTCCATACAACATGTGAGAAAATTCACTGATGTAGGAAGCGCCAGCGGGGCCTTCACTGCAAAAGGAATCTTACTCAATGTTGGAGCAGGAATACATCAAAAGAAAAACTTTCCCTTTCATGAGAATATAAGGCATATTTAACGATTTGGTTAGTTTTACATACCCGTCCGGGCTATTAAATAATGTTCATTAAATCATAGCAAGTAAACATCTTCTTACTAATTGCAACACATACATGTATATCTTGTCGTGTGTCTTTTTTTTATAAAAAACATAAAATATATTCTTATTAGTTGATATCCAATGAATATTATGTGTTCAACAATAACCGTGAAAATTACAATAGCCATTTAAAGAAAAAACGAGACATCTATGTTCCTCGAGCGTAAATAAGTAATATTGAAATATAACTGTGATCCACACGGTTATAAGAATGCAAAACGCAATAAAACAAATTATTTATTGAATTTCAAATAAATAGAATTTTTGTAAATAAAATTATACGAGCTTTCAAACGATATGTCAGTTGACCAATGTTGCCATTTACGAAAAATGAAGCTTTTGCCACTAGATCGCCGCTAATTGGGATATACGCTTCATATTGATAACAATGAAGCTTGATGATGTCTCTTGCCCTTTATAATGGGTAGTTAAGGGTATTCCTAACGTATAATACGGTAAAATATTACATATTTTGGGAATTTCCGATGTAGAATTAGGATACATTTCAAACACGATTTCTCCCAAAGTTTTGGGTGAAATTCCAAAATAACATTTTTACAAATAAAATAAAAGGAACCTTTAAAACTGAAGGTTTTGCCACTAAATCGCAGAGAATGAGGATACACCGTTAAATTTGTCACAGAATTTCGTTCCCGTAAAAACTAAATTTGACGTGTTTCGGGATTTTTTAAACAAACCACTAATGGAAACTTTTCGTTGGACCACCCTGTATATTTTCATCAGGTTTTGAAGATTAGAACATCCACAATTTGTTGAAACTTTTAGCAATGAATCTCTATACTTACCAGATGTCATAGGAACAATATGTTTGTATTTTTATTGTTAATCAACATAACTAAACTAATTGTTGTTCTACTCTGACGCATTATGCATACTTTTTTTTTTTTCAGATATTTTAAAGAAAGAAGGAATTTTGGAACAATGCTCAAACTGTTGTCACTAAACCTTTACTATACACTTATCTAACAGTTCAATTTTATTACTGTCATTCATTGCCAACATCATTAAACTAATTAATGTTTCACCAACAAACGAAACAATCTTATTTTAATTTTTCGTCTATTTAACAAACCCTGTAATCAAACCTGGCCACAGAATACATCCTCTGAAAGTTTTTTTTTTTCAGGAACATTTCTCAGTCACACCAAGCAAATGCGGGGATGGCACCTTCAACATAAGACCGTGGCCG
Organism: Lepisma saccharinum; assembly: GCA_022664845.1. NCBI lineage: Eukaryota > Metazoa > Arthropoda > Insecta > Zygentoma > Lepismatidae > Lepisma > Lepisma saccharinum. The sequence goes on from JAGDQP010012010.1 coordinate 45,374, forward strand.
ACACTTTTCTGAATCCTTTCCCCTCTTTTATCTCGGTCCGAGCCTTAGATGCCTAAAGTCCATAAATAAAATTCAAATTGTAGAAGAAACATGGGTCTTGAGGTAATCCTGACAAAATTTCACGTCACTTGGACAATAATAACAGAAATGATCCATTTCTTTATGGAACTCTACGATTTTAAAAGACGATCCCGAATAGGAGATAGGCCTGCCATGAATCTGAACCTTCCTTTGACAACATATATCTCTGGAATGAAACGGAGTACGAAAGTGATCATTTACATTTCTGTCTCGATTGATTCATACCCAAATCTGAGTAGGTCGCCCTGCAGGCATTTGGTGATTTGAGCTGGAACGACCCAATAACTAACTGTCTTGTACACGTGTATAATACCATTTTTAATCTAATAATTATTTATTTGGAAATGACGAAATTAAAATAAGTGGAAAAAATATTCATATTCCTAGAATCGATCAAAGTAACTGCTGAACTAAAAATTTATGGCGATTTTATTTCAGTTAAGCGAATCTACTTTACTTAAGTTGGTGGGCCATTACTGGGACAGAAGTGGCCCATTATTAATTTCTCCGGAATAATATCTGGCCCATTACTGGGACACTCGCCCTATTTTTCTATTTCATAAAAGTCAGTTCTTGCTTACCGTTGTCATTTTTCAAATTTGGACAGCCACTGGTACAGTCATGCTATATATTTTTTACCTTGCATCTGTTTGTGAATTTGGGTGCAGTTCTGTAGTTGGTGGACACTCGAACATCGAGTTTATATTGATTGATTGATAACGCTTTTCAATCAATGTGTAATGTCTTATCCCTTCCGCGATTTTTTTTTTTTTTTACAATTTTTATCTATTAATTCCATTAACCTTCACACGCGACACTGAATTCTTACGCGCGAAAGTAGTTCCTCAGAAATGTATGTACAACACGACAATAAAAGACAAAATTACCAATGTATGTCATTTTTCACCAGGGCGATTCTCAGCGCTACGCACAGGACATTTGTACACAAAAACCGCTTTTAAAAATAAAAATGTGTTTTCAAATAAAATAAAAAGTATGTGAAAACTAGGGGGAAATTCTAAATGCATAGCTAAATACAATAAAACACTCAAAAACAATTGCACATTTGTTCAACCAAAACAACTGCAACCCCTATATTCATTGGATATTCTCTGAGATCTAGAACAGTATTTTAAATTTTTACATCATTACTCACGTTCTACATTCAGTTCTTCTTACTGTGCATTATGTTTCTAAATTGATAATTTAATTAGAGTCAATTCATGTTTTCTTTTGGACTACGCCGTCACGCACGAGCAAGAAAAGTAACCATGCAATTCTTTTGCTATTCTAAGACTTGTATTATGCCATATCATTACTGAAACATAACAATTATTAATATTTTGACATTAACAATCATAAAAATTTTGTAGCCATAATTTAACTTAAACGAATTAAACCTTATTTGAATAAAAAATCGAAACCTGAACAATTAAAATTGCTTTGCTGGGCAACTGGCTTAGTTTTATTACATGTCTTTGGCTTTCAAACCACTTAACAGTTGTAAAGGTACATCATCAGAGTTTAAAAATCGTTTTATGATTTACTTGACAAGACAACTGTGTGTGTATTAAATACAATAAGCCATTTTCTTGGAAATGCTTTGCTACATCTTACGGCAAAGGGCTCGTTGATGGAATAGGTGGCAGGATCAAATCGCTTGTTCGGACTAGTGTTATGAGTAAAAGATATGAGGCACCCATTGTCCAAAATGCTACGCAGTTTGTCAATTTAGCAAACCAGTTGATGTCACAAACAAAGGTTGTGGCCATTCTTGATGCAGACATCCCCAGTAGATTGATGCTGAAAAAGTAGTTCGTATCAAAGAAAAACATGTCCTACGATGCAAAAACTTCAGCTCTTTAAAAACACTAAAATGTGAACAAGAACAAGGTGATTCAAGTCTCAATGAGAAAGAAAAGAGGTCCTACCGTACGGAATGATACATTCGTCAACTGAAGAGAGCGGCATTGATTTAGAATACAACTTTGAAGGCGATTTTGAGAATGATATTCCAAGCCTCGTGATCAGAGTGGACAATATTAGAGGTGTTTTTCTCTTAGTGGAGTTCGATTGGGGTTCTGGAAGCATCTGCTATCTGCCTCATCTCAGGGTTATTAATTTCTTCGTGGTCCTTTGAGTGAAGTTTTGGTAATACCATATATTAAACACTTATAACAGAGAGTAGTGCCCCAAGTTCCACCTAGCGCAGGTGTCGGGCGTGCTAGCATACTCTTAAATCTAATTTATAAAACTAAGAAAGCGGAAATAAAAAACTGGGAGGAAAATTATATCTATTTCATTGGGTCGCACGGAGTGTCGAACTGCAGTACTGCACACTGCAGGACCGTAAATCAAAATAATAAAATAGTATATTTAATTATCTTCTTCTCCTTTAACAAAACCAGATACAAGCTCTTACGTACAATGGCAACATAATTAGTAGCGACATGTTCACACATAATGTTAATTACATTGAAACGAATAAAGTAGAACTAAAAAGACATTACTGATAAGAAGAATATAAAATATGAATTGTTATAAAAAAGAAACGGAATGATTTGCTTGAGAAACAAAAAGTTACTCACTTTCCATTTTGCCATATTTTAGTGCTGCCATCTTTTTTCCACAATTTCAACTTTTCTTAATATGTAGCTAATTATGTTATGGCTCATATAATACAGAGAGTAAACAAATAGGTATTTGAAGTCTTCTCAAACGCAAATAATTAAATAACAAAATGAAATGTACCTATAGGAAGCTGCCACATTCTTCAAGAAACAAGATTAAATATCGGTATTTATGTGTGTTTGAAAGTGAGGTAGAAGATGATGAGGGGGACATTAGAGCAACAATTCTGAAATGCATGGAGAACAGTGGTACAAAGTTTGTTGTTGATGAAAAGGACAAATCGTGTGTCTCATTTGATCAAGTTTTAAATATACTTCCAGCATCTAATTTGCTAATAAAGGGTGAAAGAAGAACGTACTATAAATTTCCAGGACCAACAGACGCTTTTGAAAAGAACCAAAGAGTTTTGAAGCGAATCCATTTGTCCATAATTATTACTTTTGTGTGGTAACTTTTACAAGACTATCAAACGAACTTAGATAACTACCTTTCTAAAGTAAAGAAAAAAAAAGTGTGATTTATCATAATAATAATTTGTTTCTAAGCCTACTGGGAAATGTTTCTTTAATACGAAGACGTGTTTGTTAGTTATGAAGTTCTCTCAGCAAATTCATGTTCTGTTGGGTTAATATAATTTTTTTAATTATTCATTACCTTAAATAACAATAAACATGTATTGATACCTTAGTAGCTTGATTTTATTCAATTTCTTGCCTAAATCCAAATGTCCCGTGCGTAACGTTACACCGGGACAACATTTCTATGTCTCATAAAATAAATAAGGAGGATGATAAAAAAAAATGTAACTGAGTACCACTTTAGGCTATATTAATTCTACTTTGCGGCAAAAGTTTCAATACTTCAATTACAAAGAAAACACGAAACATACATGTTTTCCGTTACACACGGGACAACAGAACATGAAATGAGAAAACTACGATTTTTGCCTATCAGATGAAAACTACGATTTTTGCCTATCAGAATCAAACATTAATGAAAAAATACTTGTCAAAATTTTTAAATGTGTCAAAATATAATTACACTAGTTCCTATTAGAAAAACATAGACATCATAGTTTCAAATTAATTTTGAAAATTCGCTGATAATGGCCCACTTACCAGAGAATCGCCCACCAGCGTCGCAAGGTGGCCCACTCTCGCGCAGAGGAAATGTAATAAAATTAGTGACCATTCCTTAGGTTAGGTTAGAAAAATCAGGTTCGGCGATTTCTTAGGGTTAAGTTGGTTAATGGGCATCCACAATTAGCCAAAAATAGGTTAAATGAAGTGCACGGAATTAGTGTTAGGAGTGAAATATGGGACTATACGTGTGAATGGCGTAAGATTTCTTCGGAAGGTACGAAGATAAAATGAATTGTATGGGCGGTAACAGCACTATGGCTTACGCCCGTCCTGATCCTCGGAAGGTGTGCGCCGAGTGTGTTCATGGGTAAAAACGGGAAGTATGACTGGTCGTTGCACGACGACTATGAATTTTATATGTAAAGACGGTCCTACCAAATAGAAAATTTACAGGTGGAATAGAATGTTAACAGCAATTCTGCGTATACCCACCACTAACCGGGGCCTGGACCGTCCCGCGGCTCACGACGCCCTTCCTTCGGACGCATTTTTACAAGTAGTCTCTAGTTAAAAAAAGAAGAAAAAATCTTGCCTCCGTGCGAAAAACTAGTCTGTGAAAGTGGATGCCATATAACCAATAAATGCCATTTTTTACTGCATGCGATTAGCAGTCATTACGTTACTCTCATCCACCTTTCACCCTACGCCGTAAGATTGTAGGCTCCCTCTTCAGTCATATTTTTCACAAATGAACACATTTACCCTTCACTTCCTTCCATGCTCATTTAATATTTCCAAACCCCACAAACATCTCATTCCTCCTATAAATTTTGCAAAAAGTGTCCACCGCCTACGGAACTCCACCCGTGAATTTATCTGTGCATGAATATAGTTGACTGTTGACCCTCTCTCTGAACAGCATTAACAAATATTGTTTTTAAGTTTGTACAAGGGCGAAACTGGTTATTAGTACCTCACAGAAACTAAAGTACTTAATGTTATTTCGAATACAAATTAATCTAACCTGGAATTGTAGTTTATCAGGGCGTAAATATCACTTTTACCGTTATTACGTAACCATATCTGGCCGGACAATGAATACAATCATTTTCCCATTAATCTGCCGAATAAATATAATTTACAGCTGCTTCCGTATACATAAACGTCACGACTTGCACCAGAAACACATGACGCTTTACGCTTTTCTATTATTGAGCAAAGTTGTCAGGTTGTATCGAAAATGTATACAATGAATTTCCCTCATAATAAACCTATTTCGTGACTTCGGAAAAATGAATATACATGTTTTTATAAAGAGATGGATGGGTGTTAAGAATCTAAATATTGCATTGTATCTTCTCAAACATTCACAAATCCCAAACATTCCCTGTTCCACCAATGTACAATGAGTGATTTACTTTTAATTGTGGTCGCCATAATTGGACATGTTAGAGTCTTTGGGTATCGAGTTTATAATTTGAACAAAATCATCGTAGTTAACCTGCTCTACCTCACGTTGTGAAAAAAAATGTATAAGATAATATGTAAAAATTCTCCCAATTACATTTATTTTCATTCCATTTACGATTTTTTTTTTCTGTATTCACATTTTCGTTCGAATCATAATACACGGTGCATGATCACTCCATAGAGATCCTCAGTTGATCATACAATTTTATGTGCATGAGATGAAGAGACTGAAGTCCAATCAATTACGCTACGAGAATTTCCGTTCTGAGGAAAATGTGTTTCTTGCCTGTTGTTAATAAAGGTAAGGTGGTTAATATCGGACCACTGTTCCAAAGTTTTCCCTAAATTATCCGAATAAGGATCACCTAACAGTTTTAAGTGACTGTTTGTGTCTCCGGTAAATATAATGGGATGTGAGAATTGAGATCTTAACTCTAACTAAGAGTTCTCGAATATTGATATGTTGAGAATTATTGTTGGATGGTATATAGAGACTTACAAGAGTAAAAGATTGATTGTTAAATTTTATTTGAAAAGCTAAAACTTCTACTCTACGAACTATAATCAAATCAATATACCGGTTATATTGTATATCCTTGAACCTAACGGTTTCTTGAAAGTAAGTTGCAAGCCCTACAGAATCATGATATATAGGTGATAAAATGTAGTTGTAGCAACGTATTCTCAAAATTTCAGAGTTTGCAGCGTGTATTTCCAATAAGCAAAGGATATCTGGTTTTCCATCTAAAAGTAATGAAAGAAGGTGAGTTTTTTTTTGTATAAAGTACTGTATA
>JAGDQP010012011.1:0-29961 GCA_022664845.1 Lepisma saccharinum
AAAAATTTCCAGGGAACTGTGCATTTTTTATAAGTAATATTGCAAGTTTACATAAGAAAATTATTCTTATCTCCAAAACGGTTAATTGGTTTACACTGTAACATGCTCATTATATTAGTATTTTTCATATGAAATTTTGATTTGAGCGCTTAAGTCATTCTGGAAATATCAGAAAAATACTAGGAAATTTAGAGTCCGATAGTAGTTATTTTTTGACGTGCGTTTCATGATAAACAGAAGTGGTATTATTTTGGATTATTGGAATTCTCATATTGTCTAGAATCTAGATATTACGTGAACAATTCTATTAAAATCTTTTGAGGGGCAAAAAACGGCACTTATACACAGTTCTCCTTTCAACTTTGATATCTGAGTTTGAATGTTGTTGCAAATTTGCAAACTGCGGGGTAAATAATGCTCGTGCGCGCCTGTCCAATAAAGATATGAATACGTAAAGTAAATCCTGAAATATCCTTTGTAAGATATATATATATATATATATATATATATATATATATATATATGCTTAGCTTAGTCGGTAGCGCCCTCGACTTCAGTGCGAGCACGCCCGGGTTCCATTCCCGGTCGGGACTCAATATTTCGGTGTTGACCTAGCATCGTGATGACAATTTCCCCTGACAAATGGATAACGTGTGAAGAAATTACACTGTTATGTTTTGTCCCACCAGACATATTAGGCCTCCAATGTGTATAAAACGCGATTTTTTTTATTTTCAAAAATTCATAAAATAATAACGAAGAATATATAAACCTTCATATTCTGTATGCCTTTAATATGCTTTGGCAGCATTCCGCAAACAGTGGTCCTCGTGGCCTGGCCCTAGGGCAGGCCACGGGTGGTCCGTGTAACCTACCAAGTAATGAAATTGGTCCGCACTTGTAGTTTGTGAAACGCTGTTTTAAGGGTTCGGCAACCAAGCTGGACGATTTCAGATGCACTATCCTCTAAACCTTGATTGAATGAACGTTGAACTATTTTAATAAACACGAAATATGTGATACTCTTTGGTATTTGTAGAGGTGTTCTCCTAACAAAATACGATGCTCCCCCGCGACAATTTGTCTGACAGCACCTCTGCTTCTATAGCAGCCATTATATGATGATTCGGATTTCGGTCGCTGATTTTGCATCTGCTCTAGCTTCAAATAGACGTGCAGTGATAGACACACTACCTCTGGTATCGGAAGTACTTGTATCGCTAACGTTCATTGTATCAGTTGAGTTCGGTTGTGTATCTTGAGCTGGGTCAATGTACTTTATCTTCACTTTTGGTAATTACTTTAGCAGAACCTCGACATTTCATTGCATTTCCTCATATGTTTTATTTCTCATTTTTACAAGTTCACTCACTTCAAATTTGTGATCAATTCCGGTTATAGGATTTTGTCGTCCCTCCTTATGTTTCGATATTAAAACTTTCTTAACTTCTGCATTCTTCATTACACTAAACAAATTCTCATGGGCTACATAAAATGAAACATGTAATTCATCTGCGAATTCATTCGTTTATTTAATTCTACATCTCATAGTTCACCTGTCTGTAAATCTTACCATTCTCAATATCGTGATAGCCTTGCCAATCAAGTAAATACTGGTCAGATATGACCATTGGGCAAGTGTTGATGCGGACGTTGAATATCACTGACGGACTGACATGGCAGAGGAATCAACGAATCCGTGAATACACACTGTGTGCGATGACTGCAGCAGCAAACCTTACTGATGTCATCATTAAAAGGTTCTTTGGTATATTTTCTCAAACGTCTGAACAGGATGTGTAGAGGACAATTAACAAATTATTGACACAATAATGGTGCATGCTTTCCATGTTGCTTTAATGGCGATACAATGATATATAGTAGGTCTAATTTGAATTTAAATCTTTTCGACTGCGAAACATAATTAAATTGTTAAAATTTTGTTGCAATACTTCCCCATATTAAAAAATATTGTGAATTTTAGTTAAACTGGAGACAATAAACAAGAGAAAAAACTGTTTAAGACATTGACATAGCAAAGCTTGTATATACTGATATGCAATCATTGATTCCGCCAGACCCCCTATGGAGGTGTTTATAACCCAAAGTCTCGACAACACCCCCAACTTAAAAATGTTTGCTGTGAAAATTCGATAAACCGTACAAATTTCCATTTACACCCCCAATTTTTACTTTCGATCCCCCAAACTGAAAATCCTGGCGGAAACCCTGGATGCAGTTGAAGGCGTTTAGGGTGAAACTAGTGGAAAAAGAAGAGGAAGAAGAGGTTGAATCTAATTCTTGGACGGTATTAAGGAAGATTGGTCGTATGCTGAGACAGAAAGATAGGATCGGGATGAATGGAAAAGGCTTAGTTTGCCGTCAAGGACCCGCCGCTTTCAGGAGAATACTAATTAGGAGTAAAACACATTAAGTGGACTAATTTGGTACAAAAATAAACTCAGAAGAACGATCATTCAGATAGTACACTAGAAAACCGATAAGGCGGCTTTTCTCCAAATGAAATTTTTTGAGACTTTGGTCTGTTAAATAGGATGGTGTTCTGAACATAAATTTTCAGCTTGTTCAGACAGGTCAAAAATTAAATGTGTCTGGACTACTTGGATTTTAACTGCAAAGAGTACCTCTAAGAATTCCTTATTAAGTATTGTTCGTATGTATATTAATATATTAACTCAGACAATATAATTAATAATGATTCATCCCTTAATGATTATGTAATAATACTAATATCGCATCCACGGGGTAGATGCATATCTTAGGTTTAAACAAATAATTTTTCTGACGCTCCTATAGCTCATACTATGTGTATTTTTTTTAATATTTCTCAGACACTTACAAAACAATTTCAAAATAAACGTGGTAATAGAATATATTTAATACGTTCTGATAATAATCGGAAAAGGTGTTTCAAGTTAAGTTTTATTTTCTACTCGTTTCTTGTTGCCTTGTTTGGTCTGATTTACCAACTTCGTGAATCTACGCAATAATCAACTCGGAAGATGGCAGCACAGCTTAAACTAAAATATATTTACCAGTGACATAATAGCTTAGACAGGATGATACGTTTGTATTAGTTGTAGTTTTTAGCTAAAGCCAAGTCGAAACGATTTATTAGGTTCCTCTCCATCTTGATATTTAGCAGAAAATATGTAAGAATTTAAACAAACATCCATGATAGTTTGTTTACCTGATCTCTACGACCATTGGCATGGGATTTGTGCATACGTTTTAGCACCCTTCGTCGCGTGACGAAGGGGCCTATGCATATTATCATACTAATTTTTGCGGGGCAGTATCCTCAGAAAACTCAGGATTTTTGAGGACACTATATGCCTCTAAAATAATAATAAAAAAAATAGTTGTGCTTAGGGAAATAATGTAAAATTCGGTTTGGGTACAACACCAATAATTAGGGAAACATATTAGGTAATTATAAAAATTATATTTTACATTTTGTAATGGCAAATAATTGATTTTTCATGTCTATCTGGAGCTAATAGGAACATTTGGATCTACAAAAACGAAAACTCCATTTCTGATGAGTATATTTAATGCATTAGAAAGTTTCTCTCAACAGAATTAACTCCTAATCATCAAATGCTTTTAAAAATGGACGACTGGACGTACCAAATTTAACATTAAGTTCAATTTTCCTCGAACTGTTTTTATCCTCTTTATACAGAGTACAGTTAATAAACGTAGTTACTAAACTAGAATAAGAATGGTTAGGTTTGGTGTTGTTCATGAGACGAGACAGAGAAATGCCTGGAAAACGAGATGAGATAGAACTCTTTCGTAATATAGGTCTACAACTTTTCAAGAGGATATATTTTTTGAACGAAACACTCTCGAGATGAGACAGGCTCAATCTCTTCTCGTTAGTCGTGGTTCTTGTTAGGTTCGGAGAATTGTTCCAATTCATGATTCTACACGGATGCCATTTTTTTCTTCCTTTAGATGACAACGCCCATGACTTGGGAAGCAATTTAATGTGATGAAACCGAACTAGTAGATGAGGGATGATCAATTTCGTTTGAGCCAATTATGATCTATGATCATAAGGATAAGCTTGGATTATTTTTTTAACATTTGTGATGGTAATTATAATGATTGTGATTAAGTACTTTTCTACACCACAAAACAATAGTATGAGTTACTACGACAAACCTAGATATTTCTTCTCCCTAAGACTACTTTGGGCTCTATGAAATATCCAGGACAAAGTTTGATTTCCTTGTTTTCCTTTCTTGTTTTTAATATCTAGAGTTAGATTATTAAATCATGATACGAGGAAAGGTATATGTAAAAAGAAATCCATGGAAAACACAAAATACTTTCGAAAATCTTTAGTTACAGTAAAAGTAACAGTCCCAAAGTTTTTAAGGTATTTTTGCCATAAAGTATCTAAAGTCCAATTAATCGGTCGATAAAAAGAACCTTACCTTGCAAATGACCGGTAATTATGATTTCAGGATATGTTTTGTATGTTGGGGCTCTTATTAAGTATCAAAATTATCTACCTCAGCGCGCGGCCGCGCGTGCCGCTAAATTGGAAAAACATAAAAAATGTCGATGTTTTTTTTGTTTGTTTGTTTTTACGTAATATCCCTTAAACGTTGGGTTTTACGATAGCAGTGGTTATTACCGATATTAAAGAAGAGTAAATGTTCTACAATTTGAGTGCACAATGGCTTCCCTAAGTCCAATAGTTTCCAATCTAGAGGGTTTTAAACAACGCATAGAAATGCAATATCATAAAAGTTATAACTTTGTTATAACATGTTACAATAATGAAAAACTTGAAATGACATGAAAACACAGTAACATAAATATTTAACACTTTCGTTGCTTAGAAGGACTGTGAGTGATCTCTTCAACTTCCGCACTCACTATACCATCCTCAAGCTGTTCAATTTCTGAGATATCATTTGCTTCCTCCTCATCTCAACGCTTAATCACTAATGGAGTCTGCCAGTTTTCGACGTCACTATTTATAACTAGAGGATGTCATTAAGCTAACGTAGTGCCATTTGAAACATAAACTATATACCAGGTTAGTAACTCTGACCAACTTATAGCATATTAATTAACTCCTAATATCCACTGTGTTCATACAAATCAGAAAACTATATTTTATTTTAGTGGATCCTTTAAGATTTAGGGCGAAAAATTCATTGTATTTACAATCATTACAACAAGGAGTCGATTTTGGCATCCAGATTGCAAACCCTCTATTGCGAAAATGAATCGAAACTAAACCCATGTATATATGAACTTTTTTTCTTGCGTCTATGTCAGAATTCACCTCTCAAAGTTTGTAACAATCTTTTCTTGACACCCTGTAGGCACCAGTCCCGCACAAGTCCTCTCTGTTTGTTTTCTCTCCTACCGTTTAAACACGCTTCTGAGAAACATTGAAGCTTTCTATTGTGTTTTTCATATTCGTCTTCATCTGTCTTTGTACCCTGTAATGTTTCTACCATTAGTTCTACCTTTTCTACGATAACGTTATGTAATTTGTCGAGTTCCACGTAGTTTTGGAGCTACAAGCTGCCGAAAGCGTGGGAAAATGAACTGTGGAGCTTGTTATTTCCAATACCATTAACAGTAGAACTGCGGGAGCAAGGTACCCTCAAAAACGTCCAACCTATTCTATCCACAGATGCATATTACGAAATTGTGCGATGCCCGCGCAAGGGATTCCTCAAAGGAACTTAGTTATTCCAACAAATTCTCTGAAGTAAAGATAGATCGGAATGTGGATTAACTTGACGACTTTCCAGCAGGTAACAATAATTCGTTTGTGCCAAGTCAATGTCTCAAACACATTCCATTTGCCGAATGATTTTTGTAAAAATGCCTGATTGCATGACCATAAGAACTATTCTCCGAACTAGCATACATTCAACGAACTATTGATTTAATTATCAATGAGAGAGAATGTCATTGCAAATCTGGATGCCGATAATTAATCATGTAAACAGCTCAGTAAAAAGTAATAGACGACCGCAATGGTCAAGTGGTCACAGGTGTCAGGACATGAGTCACAGCTAGACTTCCGCTTTTGAGTACCGGTTGGGAACCAACTTCGTAAAATTTGGAAGTGCAAAACAATAGCTTAATGGAAGCGAGATGGGATAACCCAAAAATAGTATTGCCAACGAGACGAGATTTTGGCTGTCTCGTCTCGAAAATGTCTTGTCCAGAATGTCCCGTCTCCAAAAGACATATATTTTAAATTACGACAGCTCTATCTTGTCTCGTTTTCTACAGCCATTTTCTCTGTCTCGTCTCGTCTCGTGGTAACACTAGCAGAAATCTGGGTGACGGAAATGGCCCGAGGGCCAAACGCCCATTATTGCCGCGTCAACCTTCCCTCAATTGTTTCTCGACTAGTAGTTGGGTCGCCGTGGGAGCCGGCATTTGGTTTGCTCGTAAGGTTCTTGGTTACTAAAATAACCAACAAATGCAAAGTGTGTAGGGTTTCTTTAAGAAATCATGACAAGAGAGTGTTACAGAGTTATAATTATTTATGAAAAAAGCAAAGAAATGAGTAACGTTTGAATTCAGTTGACATAACGTGCACAATATTTCAAAAACGTTTACGACTTATCGTCCTGATACATTTGTACAGTTGGATTATGGAATCTGAAAATATTGAGATGTGCCTATTCATGATACAAAAAAAAAAAAAAAAAAAAAAAAAGTTAAACGAGAATGGTGAATTGTGGTTGCGTTTTAAGTTGAAAGTTCAAGTATTGAGATTTGGAGCAAGAAGCCGACCTGGTAGACGTGCAGTTTAGGGTTCTAAGCCAGCGACTCATAGGTCCCGTGTTCGAAGCCCGGCTGAGGCATGGATGTTTGTTTGTGGATTTTAGATACTTAACAGCTGATTGGCTCGAGATGGACGAAAGTGATTAGTTACTAAAATGGTTCCAAAATACAAAATTTACATTTTCTTAGCAAGAAATTCTTGAAAGATTTGTTTGATTCCAAAATAACAGTCTCTAAATAATTTAGACTGTTGGAAAAAATTCACATACGTGGTTGTTTGAAAACAGGGATCCTAAGTTTTTATTCTTTACAATTTGGGAGAGGCTGTCATTCTTGGGTCATATAGCGCTTATTTACAGTGTAAACAAGAGTAGTTGCGTTTAACCTGTGGAAGTAGCCAGAATATGAAACTAGACACAAACCCGAAGCATTCACATGGTTGTCCTTCAGATTACATTTACGTGAAAAGAAGGCAGTTATGCGTAAGTCCGGAACAAGTCTGACAGTAAGAGAGAATTTTTGCTGTCAATCAATTTTCCAAGGTCAGAAGAAGGAGGTATGCAGTAAATCAAAGACTTATTTAAATTGAATGCATATACAAATGTATAGTATCTAGTAAAGTTGCATTTTGTCCTAAAGATCGAACCTGCGTTCAGAACGGTTTCAGCTACGTACATTCATGAGCAGATGAACATATTTGTAAAAAAAAAAGCACATAAAAATAATTTATAAATTGAACCCGATGTTTACTCACCGAATCTGTATTCTTCTGGACTATCATATAATTAATGTTTCGGTTTAAACATTGCTGAGTATTGAACTTCACCTCCCTAATCTTCAAATAATTATCTTAAGCTGTATACCAGGTGCGTAAATATGAAACCGGAATTTATATACAGAAAAGACATAGTGATTGGATGACAATGCTAAGAACTATTTTATTCGAAATATTGGCCATACATTTCTGCCATCGTTCCGGCAATGTGTGGATTCTGGGCCAAGAAACTATGCCTCCTGTGCTGCAAACCAGTCATCAAGCCATTTTCGTAAGATATGAAGCGCTGGTCAGCAAGTGCGTGTCCCATGGATGCACATAAGTGAAAATCGGAAGGCGCCAAGTCTGGTGAGTAAGCCCCATTCGGAAAGATTTCCCAGCCAAACGTCGCAATCGTTTCCTTGACCGGTTTTGCCGTGTGGGAGAGTGCATTATCGTGAAGCACAATCACTTTATGTTGTCTTTGGTCATATTCTGGTCGTTTCTCATGCAAAGCTTGATGCAAATCGATCATTTGTTGTCGATAACGTTGGGTATTAACGGTTTCGATAGGTTTTAGCAGTTCATAATACATCACTCCCTTCTGATCCCACCAAACACAAAACATTGTCTTCCGTCCGTAGCGGTTTGGTCTTGCAGCGGTTCTCCTGGAGTTACCGATGATCTTTTAGGCTTAGAATTCTCGAAATAGATCCACTTTTCGTCACCAGTTACAATTCGATGGAGAAATGATTTCCTTTTGTACCTGGCAAACAGAATTTCGCAAGTGGTTTTTCTGTTTTCCTGCTGTCGTTCAGTCAATGCATGTGGAACCCATTTTCCCACCTTCTGAATCTTGCCCATGGCTTTTAAACGTATGGAAACAGCTTTTTGTGTCACATTTAATTGATCCGCGGGTTGTTGTTGCGTTTGTGCGTCATCCTCATCCAACAAAGCTTGCAATTCGCTGTCTGCAAACTTTTTCGGTGGTTTTCCACGTTCTTCCTTTCTCACGTCAAAATAGCCACTTTTAAATTTTGTAAACCACGCATAGCACTGTGACTTACCAAGAGCATGATCACCGAGCTTCGACAAGCATGCGATGCGATTCTGCAGCAGTTTTCTTCAAATAGTAACAAAAAATCAATGCTGTTCGCACATCGTAGTTTGTAGGTACAACTTCCGCCATGGTCAACGCTAATAAACACTACACTATGACACGAAACTTGTCTGGTTGTGAGTTGCAAATCGTTATCAGCAGTCAAAACAAGCAAGTGGTGCCAAGGACGCAGTTTTACGGTAACCATAGTGACAGCTAACGCCGTCTATGCACAAATTCCGGTTTCATATTTACACATCTGGTAATATTCTGTATATATAGAAAGAACTTTACATATCAGTTTTTATGCGACCACGCATTTTAGTTTCTTGCACAAAATTCAAATTACTTAGAATTTATTATTTTGGAATCTCACAAATCTTCCTTCAGAATTTATTGTTCCAAATGTCAATACTTGAACATTTAATTTAAAACGTAACCACATGTCACCATTCTCGTTTAAGTTTCATTTTCTGTTTTCTTTTTTGCGTCATAAGAAGGCACATCTCAACATTTGCCTATGCCTTATCAAGAAGGTTAAGAGAGCTTTAATGTCTTTAGGAACATTGATTGAATTAAATTATTAATTTCAAACTGTTTTTCATGTTTACTGTTATTTTAAATGAAGTTCGACAAAATATGTTTATATCTAAAAGCTAAATAATTGCAAGGAGTATTTTCGAGTTTCACGAGGTGCAAAATAGATTTATTGTGAACGTTTTTCCGAAGTGAATTACTTTTTTATATGAAAGGAAATCGTTGATGTATTATTGTTACTATTGGCAAATTATTAAAAAATGTGAACGATGTTTTGTTAAAGGTTTGAAACCAATTCAATACAAGTTGTTTTATATTACAAAGTACTATGTACACCAGTAAACTGTACAGACCGAGATTTCAAAAAGGTCATAGCGGGAACTTTGCAGACTTAACCTAGCCTAACTGTGGTTTGTTAACCTACAACCGATGACCTTGTGTAGCAAACGCACAAGAGAGAGCAGTAGGTATACGGTCACATTAGGATCGACGGCAGTTTTCACTGTCGGAGGGTGCTAGTTACTTTGAAATTGTTTTTGCAGTCAAAGACTGATCATTATTCATCAACCACAATCATTCGCACATCGCTGTCATGCCAAAGCTAACAGGAAAGCATACTCTTCCAACAGTAGTTTCTAAAACAGCATCTTCAGCCACTCCAAAATATGTTTCATCGGGCACCTCATCAACAAGACGAAACCGCAATCAGCATTCATCTTCAGGTTCACGCTCTCAATCACCTCTACAACGTCATTCTGGCAGTTCTCCACCACATAAGAAATCTCATACTGGTACTGTATCCGACTCCGACTCAGATCATTCAATGAATATATCCGATTCAGAGCTTCTCAATCTACAAGATACTGCACATCAAACACCTTCTATTCATTCTTTTCTCCTGACTAACTTTGATAGTAAGTTTCAGACACCTAAAAGACTTCTGCAACAACTCCTGAAATATGTTCCTCGCGAAAAGATCTCTCAAATAGTACCTACCAGAAATGGCTTTATCATTAAATCACCTGATGAACATTTAGCCAGTACTATCAGAAACAAGCACAGCTATCAAATTTTCGGCAGTGAAGCCAATCTTACTTCTATGAGCACCAGAACCACCAAAATGCCACCACCTCCACGCCGTCAACCTATGCTCTCTGTAGTGATTCGAGGAGTTGAACCAGATGTCACAGATTCTGAAGCCGAAACCGAACTTAAATCCGAGGGACACACTATCACAAAATGTCTGAGAATCAAAACCAAAGAAGGAAACAGCAGCTACATGATCCGAGTCTTAACACCACACCAGCCAACTATCCATAACTTACTATCCATAGGAGCCTTCATCTACAAACGACGCTACAGAGTTGAGCCTTCACGCACTACTGCACCCATACCTATTCGATGTGAGAACTGTCAGACGTATAATGCCCATGAAACCCGTTTCTGTCCAAACCAAGCCAAATATGGATACTGCTCTGGCCCACATCAGACCAAAAACTGTGACAACGCACAACAACCTCCGAAATGCAGCCAATGTGGTGAACAACATCCGACATTTTCATATAAGTGCAAAGGCCGTCCTCAACCAGAAGTTGACAACCCACATCTCACAGTTCCTCTTCGTCTTCCTGCTCAAACTCAAACCACATCTACTCTTCCATCACCCACAATAGAACAAATCATTGCCTTTATCACTCTCACACTTCAAAACCTCCACCCAGGGGCTCGAGATACCATACTCCATTATGTACAACAAGCAGCCTCTGAAGCCTTCAAAATCAAAGTAAACGCTACATACTCGGGACCCTACATCTATTTCTCTGTCACACCTCACATGGACTTTGATTGACACCCGTAACTCACCAAATGCATCATCACTCATTCTTTCACTCACCATTCACCCTCATAATTGCACTGTAATCATCAATGTGTTGGAGAAGGGCTCACCTGTCTTTCATAAAGCCTAGAGCAGCCCCTAGGCAGAAGATTTAATCACACATTAGTTCTATATATTCCACGTGTTGTCTCGTTTAATGTGCACTTCATTTCCATCATTCATCTCATTATCGTTTGATCCACATAAACCAATAAAATGGGTATAAGCGCAAGACTTATACCATCCTGATTTTAAGATTTGATAAATAAAGGATAATAATCAATGCCCAAACATCCCTTAGACCAACTATCCTTACCAGCAGATCCCACCAATTTCCTTTCCTTCTCTTCCCACAGCGAGGGCGTAACCCTTGGGAGGGTGCTGGCCACACTTGTGACTAGCAATACGCGGAAAAAAAACTTTGCACTCCCCGAACAGCCATGGGGACAGAAGATAATATGCATTCGTGTAAATTAACACTTTCAAGACTTACAAGTCGATGACAAGCCTCGTGTTTGTACTTTTGCCAGTTATTTTTTTATATCCTTCCTATGTCCACATCCTTTGTCTCTTCTCGCTACATCGGAAAGAATCTTGTGAACCAGACTCATCTAGCCAAGGGGTCACAATTCTTTTGTCTGAGGTGGAAGGAGTGTTCGACTCCTGGGCTGCTATCCAAACGGGTGGCTCCACCTTGTTCATCATCAAATCGGCATTGCACAAAGTCGGCTACCATCATCCATTAGACCATGACTGACAAACAAACAGGACGACATCAATTGCCACAACAAGTACCAGAACCAAAGAAATACAGCAAGATAGGGACCATTCCAAAGCAACCACGAAAACGACAGGATCAAACTCATCGTCCTCACGATCACGCTCAGGGTCTCCAAACTACAGTAGATCAGGTCGAAACTCACCGCCTCTAAAGAAGACACACATTAAGTGATACCGAATCAGATAGCGACAGACATTGGACACAGCAAACAACGACGGGCCTCAGCGACTGCAAACCGCCTCATCAATAGCAACAGTTCATTCTTTCATTCTTACAAACTACGACGTTAAATATCAGAACACCAAACTTCTTCTTCAACAAATAGCCAAGTACATGCACAGAGATATCATCACTAGAATCATTCCATCTAGGAACAGCATAATACTCCAAACTCATGACGCCAACTTTGCAACCACAATACGAAATAAGTTCAGTTATGAAATATTCGGAAAATCAGCAAACCTAACATGCTTAGAGGACAAACGAAACAAACAGCCACCACCACCCAGGAGAACACCTACACTGTCAGTAGTAGTCAGAGGAGTAGAACCAACAGTTACCGACAACGAACCCGAATCAGAGCTAAAGAACGAAGGACACTGAGTTGTGAAATGTTTGAGAATTAAAACCAGGACAGGGGAACCGACTTGTATGGTACGAGTTCTAACATCTAACCAAGAAATCATCGATGATCTACTCACTCACGGAGCATATATCTACAAAAGGCGATACAGGGTTGAACCGTCACACACACCACCTCCGCTTCTACTTAGATGTGAAAAATCTCAACAGTATAACGCACACCATACTTCAAAATGTCCTAACGACATCAAATGTGGCTACTGCTCAGAAGCACATAACACCAAGTCTTGCAGAAATATGCAACAACCTCCGAAGTGTACAACCTGCGGTGACCTACATCCGACATTTAGCTATAAATGTAAAACAAGACCGGCACCTGAAACCTGTAAGCCTGAGCTCATAGTATCAATCCGCACCACCGAAGCACAACAATCTATTAAAACATCTGTCTTTCAACCAATAACGATAGATCAAGTCCTAACGATAGATCAAGTCCAAGTCCTAAGGATCATCACAGTTACTCTCCAAAATATTCATCCGTTTCAACGTCCATTCATTCTACAGCAAATCTAACATACCGCTAAAACTATCTTGCACGTCAACTTCAACACTACTTATTCCGGTCCATATGCACACTTCCATGCTACCGCACTTGAAACTGAAGTCTAAAATCCGACAAACCTACATCCAGACTGTGTTGATGTTGATGGCTCATTAACATACTCATTACCGGAACACAAAGTCCTCTTCAAACAGCTGCTAACAGAAGAACACGTCAACGTTTTTCTGTTAAATGAAACACACCTAAAATCATCGAGTCTCTGCAAAATTCTACGATATTCAATGATAAGACATGACAGCCATATACCTGCTTTACGCGCAAATGGAGGGTTGTAATAGGTTTTCACCACACATTCCACACCGCCAACATAATCCAAAAATCTCTAACTTGCCTGACCATCTAATTTCGACTCTTTACTATCAACATAACTACATTACATTAGCCACCATCTACCTCCGTCCCGGACTTGCGATCCTGTGCAATTTATTCGCACACATATCTAACAACTATCGTAACTACATCATTATGGCAGATATCAATATACACAACAGATCCGATAGAGACCAAACCGACTTTAATAACTTTATAGAATACCAAACAACAGGCCCCATTCACCAACAGCCTAAACCAACTCGTCCAATTTCTAACACTTCACCAGACGTAGTGATAACCTCAACAAACATAGCAAACCGCAGCCCTATATATATTTTAGACCTAATTGGAAGTGATCATGTACCAATCAAACTCACTCTTCATTGTCAACGTTCACCATTTGAAACACAAAATATATCAGCACGGGAAATTTGAAGATTTGACAAAGCAGATTGGGAAGGCTACAGAACCTATATAACGACACAACTCGCCCCGTTAGACCCACAAACCACAGAAGACGAATTATATGAAACCATCGATAGCATCACCACTACACTACACCAAGCCACTGACAAATATATTCCCCAAAGCGTTGTTCATCCTTCTCGACCCAAACTTCCACCACAATATCTACCGTTAATCAGACGCTCACATCAATTTCACAGGGACTTCCAACGTACAGGCAATCAGGAATCATTCAGACAACATCGACAGTTCCAACGCACGGTTCGAATTTTACATAAAAGTATATAAACTGGGGGAATGGGTTAAAACATGCAATACGCTAGCCGACACCACACACCTCACAAAATACTGGATAAAATTTAACACCCTTACAGGTAAATTCAATAAAACCACGTATCCTATAATACAAGAAAATCAAGCACTACACACTGATGACGACAAAGCCAATACCTTTGCAGACTATCTCCAAGAAATCTTCACACCAACCTCACCTTTCAACCCTTTCGTACGTAATCCCGACGAAAGGTTAGACCTCTCTTCTCCCCAGCTACAGCCTAACATAGCCCATATTCTCCCAGAACACCCACTCACTGCACCCATTACTCCAGACGCAATAACACAAACATTAACCCTTAAACGTCAAACTGCACCTGGCATCGACACCATAACATATAAACACCTCAAGGAAGCTCCCTACTACCTCATCCAACTCCTCGCAATAATTTATACCTTCATCTAGCGTACCGCATTCCTCCCCCTACAGTGGAAGACATCCAAAACACTAATGTTCCTTAAACCCAAAAAATCTCCTCACTCCATCTCTTCCTATCGTCGAATCCAACTAACCTCTGCACTCTGTAAAAAATCCTCGTCCAACGATTGCATCTTCATTTAGACCGTTACAACCTCATACCTCTTCACCAAACTGGTTTCCGTCCAAATTCAGAATCAATGACCAACTCCTCCGCTAGTCAATACAATCACGAGCCACTTCAATACCTCCAAAACTTCCTGTCTCGTCATGTTTGATTTAGAAAAAGCTTTTGATAAAGTTTGGCACGCAGCACTTATCCACAGACTCCGATCCCTCCGACGACATACAACGTATCTTCGCTTCATATTTAACTTCATTACAAATCGTCTCCCCTACATATCAATCAACTCCTGCCTCTCACATCCCATTTTCCTCCGCTTGGGGATCCTCAAGGAACTAATCAATCACCTTCACTTTACATACTCTTTGTGGCCGACATGCCTCCTTTACCTCCCAACATTCGAAGATTCCAATACGCTGACGACACAGCACTTCTCGTCAGTAGTAAAACTATCCAAAATATAAACAGAACCATTACCGATGCTATCAACTCCTTTACCTCTTTGTGCAGTAAGACTCTCCATTAATTCACATAAAACCCAAGCCATCGTTTTCCCTCCTCTTAAACATCGCTATTGTGTTCAACGAAATCTATCACGTCTCACCTTATCTGTACATTAAAACAAAATCCAACCTTCGAAAAAAGTCACATATCTCGGACTCACCCTAGACCAACACCTAACATGGCGACCCCACCTCAAAACCATAATTAACAAGGCATACAATAGACTAAACTTACTTAATCGCATTACAGGAACCACACGGGGTTTAAACCCAGAAATTGTGCTAAACACATATAAAGTATTCCTACACCCTGTTCTAACTTACGGATACAATGCCTGATTGCCGCAGACCATATACTGTTTTATGATATCATACTCTCACACGAACAGCAACACCAAGCCTTTACCCACCGACATTCACCATTATCACTTCTTTTCCCACTATACCACTACACTATGCCTCCAAACCACCCTGACATACCATTCATCTCTGCTTACACCACACCGATCATTCCTCATTATATAGCACCAACATATTCTGCACAGTAACCATCTTGAACGTATAGGGCCCACCTGTCTACATCACGATCTAGAGTAGCCCCTACATCAGAAGTCCATCACTCATTCGTTTTATTTATGCAAAAGTGTTCTCTTGTCTAGAGCACCTAATGCCCATTTAATCATTCTCCATTATTACACAACTGCTTTCTTTTATCCACAATTATGATTATGAGGAAAACTCATAATGACCCAGATTAAATGAATAAATGAAGATTAAAAGATTCAGGAAAAATCTCTTAGCCTACCTACCACTTCCTAGGTATCCACATTTCTTTAGTCATCCCTTCCAAAATAGAGAGCATAGCTCTCTGGGGGTGCTAGCCTGGCTAACAATAAAAAAACACTTTCAGTGTTGTGGTTGTGACGTGATAGCACTGCATTCTCATCATTAATCTGATTGATATATTTATTTGCTCTTATATAAATCCTACTTTTATATGATTATAATGTAAAATCAAAATCTCCAAATGTTTAATGAAATAAATAAATAAAAATAGTATACCAAAATCCTTTTTGACAATCTCCTATATATTACAAATACATTCCTATTAAATCTACTGCTCTTCTCCCAATAAAAGGGCGTAACCCTTTCAGTGGGTAATAGCTACGGCATGGCTATGTCTCAGTACATTTTACCTTCCGCACGTAATTTGAAATTAAAGTGAGTAGTTCCAATGTTGTTCAACTAAATTTGTTCCCCATACTGCTTCTTTATGCCTGACACGGTGTGCATTGCTTAAATACACCACGCAAAGTGCTCTTGTACACAAAATGATACCTAGAACATTTCTTTCGAGAGTAGTACGGGGTTGTCCAAATCCTTTTTGTAGCGATAAATTTACGTAGTTGTCACTCTTTCGTTGCCTGTTACCTTACATTCGTATCGAGTACCAGTTATTTCTATAGCATCCTATCTAAGGTATCCAAATCATCATAAAAGGGCAAGATATTTCGAAATTGGGCCACATTTTGTGTGTGATACAGTCTGCTTTTCATCTTTGTTCAGCTTCGAAGAAAAATCTACCTATTGAGATCAGTACCATGTCATATATATAGGGCGTATATGCTGTATATGCACGCTAGCGGCCATAATTTTGAAGATATGTGTATAAGTTCGTTAATGAGCAAAAACGGTCCAAGGGGAAGGTTGGGGTAGGGGGTTGAAATTTTGAAATATATATATATATATCAGAACCTATGGAGTTTATAGGGAAACTGTCTGCATAAATTATAGTACACCGTATGAAGTTTAAGGTGACACCAAAGACTCAGGGGTTGTGGGGGTACGAGTGAGGGTGGGGTTGGAAATTCGAAATTTTTAAAACCGTATTTATAATTTTATAATGAAAATTAAACGATAAAAGTATATTTACTTGAAATGCTTTTATTCTACACTTACCGCAATAAATTCAATCAAAAACACTTCGAAATCTGTCGCAAGCTGTAGGCCTGCCGATAGGGATTTTTTCACATTGTAGGTGAGACAGAAGCTTCTTGAACCATACCTGTCGATCGGGAACCGATAATTAAAAGAAGAAACACAACATTTGTCAAATAAAGCGGTAGCGCGGTTGAAGGTTGAGCCGGACAGAAAGAGAACCACATTTGATAAAGCTGGATAACTGCTCTGCATAGACTAACATTAGTTTATGTTATTTCCTAAGTTTATTTTCTAGTAACAGCAGAAACATTCTTCTTATTAGTTAAAATATAATATGCTTTAGTGATTTTTAACGTTATACAAACAAAGTTAAATTCTGTAATAGCTGGCCCTGGGGAAGCCTTCATAATGACTATATGTATGTTTTATAAATATACAATATTTGGCCAAATGTGAATTGAATTTGTATTAAGATCATCATATGTCCCTTCTTAGACCCTTATCTGGCAACAAAACTAATATATGAATGCCCCCCCCCCAAAGTTACACACAATTCGACGCTCTTGACTACGTTTATATTTTTTGTTGGTATTTCTCAGGCGCTTTTTATTAATATAATAATCATTACACTGTATTCTACTTAATACATTTCTAGAAAATAGCTACAAAAGGTGTTTCAAGTTAAAATTATTTTCGACATACATTCCTGAATGCTGATGCCAATTTATTTCATCTGATTTACCGATTCAATTGATCTAGTTATCGTAATAATCAAGTATATTGCTGGTAGATGGCACGACAGCTTGAATTAAAATTATAATAGCAGTGACATCAGTGGCTCTCACCAAAGGCATTGCAGTTACCAATGGCCCACATGCCATTTCAGCTCTAGATTCTGACCACATTCCGGTTATTATGGACATTTATCAACTTCATTCAATTGTAAATCGACAGCTACCACCAGTCTACACTACAGACTGGAATCGCTATACAGAACTACTGACACCAGACTTCCTCTGAACTCACCGCATGATATTCAACAAGCAGTTGACAGCATAACCTCTACCATTAAAACCGCTTTACATACTACAACCACTTCCAGTCATCACTCAACCACAGCGCAGCAACTAACTCCTCAGCAGTTACGAACACATGCATTAATCACACTAAAAAGATGGATGAGACGAAAATGGCAGACAACCAGACATCCTCTGTATATAAATCTCCGGAACTTTCTTTCTCGGCGAGTAAAATTAAGATTACAACGTATTGCGGCACAAAATTGGTCCATGAAACTTCAGACTCTTACTGAACCTAACCATGAATTTTGGACGTTTGCTAAATCCTTCACTAAAACAACTCCTAAAACTATAAATCGGCCTCTACATGGATCTAATGGTCTTGTGTACACTTCCAGCGAGAAAGCTGAGGGCCTTGCAGATCACCTCGAAACACAATTCATGGTGAATGCTGAACCATACGATGAAGTTACTATAAATGCAGTACACCGTTACTTAAACTCTCACTCTTTCGATCAACCATTTAACCCAACTACACTCATAACTCCACGAGAAGTGAGAGCAGCTTTTAAGAAACTCCATAATCGTCGAGCATCAGGACCTGACAAAATTTCTCCTTTAGCTCTAAAACACTTACCAAGAAAAATGCTTGTTTTAATTACCAAATTATTCAATGCCATTATGCAATATAGCTACTAAACATCACAATGGAAGCTTGCGAAAGTTGTAACTATTCCAAAACCTGGCAAAGATCTCCTCTATCCACAAAACTATAGGCCGATCAGCTTACTTTCTACATTAAGCAAAGTTTTCGAAAAATTACTATATGCACGCATCATTCAACATGTACAAGCTCGAAATTTACTTCCTGACCATCAATTTGGCTTCCGCTCTCAACATGACACTACAGCCCAACTCGTGAGAGTTGACGAAGAGATAAACTTTCAATTCAACAACCGTGATCATACCATTGAAATATTTTTGGACACCTCCAAAGCGTTTGATAGAGTGTGGCACAATGGACTCATTTACAAGCTCAGTACTATGGAATTCGATCATCAATACATTCGCCTACTACGATCGTATCTACAAAATCTCACCTTCTTTGTACATTATCAAGGCTATTCATCATCTACTCATCCAATCACTGCCGGCGTCCCACAAGGATCTGTATTGGCTCCCTTACTATTCAATTTATACACATCAGACATCCCTACTCATCCTCATACCAAATTAGCCACATCTGCTGATGACACTGCCATTTTTGCCTCCTCAAGAAACCTTTGTTACTCCCATCTATACGCTCAACGTCATCTCACTTCCATTGAGGAATGGACTACAAAATGGAGGATGAAATTAAATGCCGATAAAACAGCTGTTGTTCACTTTTCAAAGCGTCATACCAACCTTCTTCAGCCTCTTATACTCTTTGGAACTCAACTACAATACAATACACAGGCACGTTATCTTGGCGTAGATCTGGATAGGACCTTACTATTCCAAAATCATCTCAAAACCGTAGCTAGCAAAGCAGTCTCTAGACTTCTGGCCCTCTATCCGTTATTTAGAAGCAGAGAACTCACCTTATCAGCTAAGCTCAACTTATACAAAATGATGATAAGCTCTCTCCTTCTTTATGCTGCACCTGTTTGGCAACAAGAAGCAAAATCACATCACATTCAACTTCAACGAGTGCAAAATCGAGCAGCAAGGATAATCACTGGACATAGCAGAGACACTAGGATAATGCAACTCCACGAAGATCTATCACTTCCAATGCTTGCCGATGTTATAGACTTTCAATGTCGATCCTTCTGGACTCGCATGCAACATTCACCTTACCCCTCTTTGCACATCATTGGTGCCGCTCATCCTATCCGACAAATTCACCGTATGCCTTATCCTACATAACATCCCTATCTACAACACAGATCACCTGTCTTAAAGCAAATGAATAGAAAATCAAATACATCAAATAATTAAGAACCAATTCCAACTCAGCCTCCCTGACCTCATTATAACATCTTTCCTTCGCTACGAACAAATAATAACTTATCTTCCTCCACCTCGTCATTTATCACTTCAGCCTACTTTTGGTCTTCATTGACTTGCCCTAGGGATGCGACAGTTGCTCCCTATTCAATCACATATATTTATTCAACTGCCATCTCAATCATATAGAAGTCATGAGCTAACTAGCTCGACACTTCTTGCAATAAACGTCATTACTCTGTCTGTCTGTCTGTCTGCATATCAATAAGAATAAAAAAAATGCGAGGCAATATCCTCGGAAATTTCTGGATATCTGGGGACACATTATGCCTCTAAAACTTGATAAAAAGTAGTTGAATTTAGGGAAATAACACATGATCGGGTACAACAACATTTGAATGGGGGACTATCATTAAATAGTTATTATTATACAGTACCATGGTCCGTCAAGTCTGCGTGCTTTTAGTCTGCTTAAAGAGTTAGTTCCAAAACGTCCTTCACGGAAAGCAGATCTTATCAGTTCAGAAATACCCTGCAAATGCGTGCCAAAAAACGCCCTTTCACTTTTCCAATCTAGGAGCCTCAAAGGAACACCCAGGGATATGGAGAAGATGAGATAAATTACTTTACTTCACATCCCACCCCAACCATATTCCTAGGCGGCTGCTAATTGAGCCGTGTTATTGATTTCATTGTTGCGGAGAGCAACTCGTCACAGGAGTTCAACTATGATGTATACGCGACTGCTTTCATTGTTGCTGAAAGTAACTCGTCACAGAAGTTCTACTATGATGTATATGCTTCTAACTACGCTACTGCCATATTTGCGAGATGTACTACTCCAAACTTGACACGTAACTTAGACACCTCAACAGCCTTCTCATGTCTTTGTCTGGAGCGTATTCGCGAACGGCACTAGCAATTCTCTTATCTAAATTAACGTATTTGCTTTTCCTTCTCTTGGTATACAAATTCAATTCCGCCCTCATTTGCAGTGCATCGTAATGGCTTGAATCTTCCTTTAATACTTCAGCTAACTCTATAGCATTTGCGGGGCTTTTCCCTATTTTTCATTTTAGCCGGCTATGTCAGCTTTCTGCCGAATTCGTTGTCCTATGGTGTAGCCCAAAACAGTTCCACATATCTCTGATATTTCCATTATCTAACCAGTTCTGCACAAAGTAGTCGTTGAACTGTGTAATTTTGCCAATTATTGGCAACGTCTCCATGATGGTAGCCAACCCCCCTCAACGTCCACCGGATTAAGGTGCGCAAATCCAGCTACCATCCGAATGTGCGTTCTAATTGCTTCATTGTCCCTCCTGTACGTAGCTGCCATGCCGAGATCCTACACATTTCTCCATAAACACTGATTGAAGTGAAAGTTACACCCCTGCAACTTACACTCAGGAAATTGTTGTCGGAGGGCCGCTAGAGTTGAAAGTTCGAAGTAAACAATCATGGTCTGGGACTCCTACGCCGGAACGTGCGACTTCAGCAATGAGAAAAGGTGAACGTAGGTGTCTTTGGTTTTTGAAGGAAGGAGGTAGTACACAGCTGGGCTAACTAAACCCTGCACCTCGGCATGGAATGTGTAGATTTGCGCAAAGTGTTTCTGACAACTTTTGAATGTGCCGTCTCCAATTAGAAGGTCACTGCCCACTAAACATTCAAGACCTATTTTACTGCCAAAGACAACAGTTCGGTTGTTAGTACTGAGGTACGAATCGCTCAGAATGAAACTATCTCCACATGTAAATCTCGCGATGTGTTCTGGAAATACAATATCGTAATGATTTCTCTTACTTGTAGTTATTACTTCGTAAGGTAGCGATGGGATCGTATACGACGTGATAGCACTGTCATAACAATATACGATATAATATTATGGTAGAGACCTTATGACTGTAGATCGTTTAATAGAATGGTTATTTAGTGAATAAATAGAGCAAATGCTTATATACGTTTTTACCGACACGAGTTTATTATAAGTTCCAATATACTATATATTTTACAATGTGTTATACAGATAACAATCTGAGCGTCCCGAACATGGGCTCTGTAATTAATAATCTAGTGGATCACCTCTTGCAATGATATTTAACTTAGGTTTAGGAAAGGAGATTGTTCCTAGAAAGGATACTAACTCCAGTCCGAGCTAGCAGGTAAAGGTATACCAACCTAAGTTGGGGGATAAGGTGAGAGTCCTGACTCCAGTCCAAGCCAGGTAGAGGTGACCACTTTTCGGAGCGAAGAAGTGATAACTTCGAAGGTGATTGACTGCCCTTTTTATATCCCTATTTGTGGGCGTATCTTCAGTACTTCCAACACTTGCCGCTTGGAGGTGGTTGTCGTCTGCTTCCTATGGATGCTTAGTCAGCTTTATGTAACTTTTATTGTTTGTTTACTTTTGTGCTTAACACACTGACCTATTTATCCATATCCCATTACAATATAATTTACTGAGTTCGCGTTGAGTGGTACTCCCAGTGCTTTTCTTCGTGCCTTGTATAGTTACTAACAAAAGTAAAAGCAGGTTGGAATTACAAGAAATAGTAGCATTTTCCTCCAGGAGAATTGTTGCACTGTACGCCTAATAGTTAGACAACCAACATGACAGTACAAATATGCGCGGAAACATGGTAGCCAGGATATTCCTCCGTTGGGAGCAAGAGATAGTAGGTGAGCATCGCTTAAAGAAGCACGAGATAGATAGACAGAAATGCCATTCTAGTCTTGTTCAAGCACACACAGAGAGAGAGAGAGAGAGATAGGGAGGGAGGGAAAGAAAGAGGAGGGAATGAGAGAGAGAAAGAAAGAAAGAATGGAAGAAGAGTGGGAGCGAAAAAAGAGAGGACGAAACAAGGAAAAGGGAAAGAAAATGGCGCAAGACATGGAAATAAATGAAATTTTAACTCTTATGAATACACAGCCTACGTCGCTCTCTCCCCTTGTCTCTCTCTCTCTCTCTCTCCGTCTCTTTCCATTTACAGGATAAATCTCTTTCAGGAGAAATCGCGAACATAATTTACAACGCTTAATTCCTTGAAGAAAATATATTGAAATCTTGGTGGCAAATCGAAACAACGACCTTCTGAACATCAGTCTGACACGCTGACTACTTAGATACACTGACGAGAACAAAGGAGATGTTAATCAGCCATTAAACTTACTACTCTCAGCGGTTTATTTATATACATCCTAGCTGTCAGTACCTACTCTCCACGTTCCCATGGTCACTAATTTAAGATAATCTACGAGAAATACAAGAAAGCAATCATTAGTAATAAAGATGAACATATCAACATATATTTTGAAAGATAAAATGTTTCCTTGATATTAATCGCGATGTTAGAAGTTTTTGGACTGAATAGGAACATGTGTTCGCCGATACTAAGCGACTTTTTATTTCTTCCGTTACCTCATTTTTGCTTGTTACATATGCTCCCAAGTATTTAAATTTGTTTACTTTCTCTATGATCTCATCTTTCTTATGTTTTTATTTCCTTCATTTCCTGTGTTTCGGCTTGTTATCATGTATTTTATCTCATCTATGTTTACCTGTAGACCTATCTCATCGCACGCTTCTACTAAGACATCGGTGTTGCTTTGATTGCGTCTATATCGTCTCCTATTAAATCTACATCATCCGCGTATACGAACAGTTGATCAAAACCATTCAATGATAGTCCCTTTTTGTCCCGTTTTATTTTTAAAATCGCATATTCTAACGCAAAGTTAAAAAGTAGTGGTGACAAGGCGTCACCTTGTTTCAAACCGTTGCGAATCTTGAAATTATCGGACATATTATTACGTATCCGTACTCTGCTTATGGGGTCGCTGAGACACATCTTCACTAGTTGAACCTTTTTTTTTTTCGGAATTCAAAATCGTATCAGGATGCTGTATAACGTTTCCCTTTTGATAGCATCATATATGCTTTCTTAAAATCAATGAATAGCTGGTGAACATTCCCATTTTATTCCCAATTCTTCTCCAAAATTTGTCTCAAGGCGAAAATTTCGTCCAACGTGGATCTATTTCTTCTAAATCCACATTGGTAATCTAAAATTATTTCATCTATGTATACACTTAGGCGTGTTACCAGAATATTACTTAATACCTTGTAACAGGTTGGAAGTAACGAGATTCCGCGGTAATTATTACCGTCCGATTTATCGCCTATTAGCGATCATTTCAATACATCAAATTAATTTACAGAGGCCTTGAATAAACACACATACATAAACGCCAACGATTACGTGTGACTAGAGACAGGAGCAGCACATTGTGAAACCACGAGTTAATCGAGTGTACAATAAAAAATACCGTACCTTTCTTACCTAACCTCCAAATGCATTTGTTCACTAATTTTATTAAATTTCCTAATGCGTTTAAAGAGAAAGATTATTTTCATTAAGAAAAAATCAAACAAAACTACCCCAGGATTCGAACCAAGGTTCGTTGGGCTATTTTCTGACATGCTACCAATACGTTGGGGTGGTAACTGGAAGCACATCCTTGGAAGTAATATTAACTTTTAAAGAATAATATGCATGCAAGAGAATGACTCAGCTTCATGTGCTCTTCCTGTCGCTAGTCGCAATTCCATAAATTAGTAGGAACGAGAATGTAAAGTAATCAGTGAACTTATTTAAAAAGTTCATTTTGTGAAAACCGAATCGGGTTGGCTGGTATAAAGCCAATGAGCAACCAGATACCTGTCTTCCTACTTGCGTCTAGAGACATTGCTACGGAAGTGAAAAACATAACTTTAAGCGTCAAGAACACTGACAAGCTAGTCATTTGCAGTTGCCAATTTAGCGTATTGGTACGGCGTTGGGTTACTAAATAAAAAAAATCTTGTTCGATTCCCGGCGTGGGGACAAGATTTTCTTTTCTTCTTCTATCAAAATATATGTTCATATTTATTATTAATATTGCTTTTATGCATTTTTCGTAGATTATCTTAAATTAGTGACCATGGGAACGTGGAGAATAGGTACTGAAAGCTAGGATATATATAAAACCGCTGAGAGTACCGACTTTAATGGCTGATTTAACAACTCCTTTGCTATGGTCTGTGTAGCTAAGTGTGACTGATACCTCACTTACCTGCTTTCTTTTAGGGAGGTAAAAACCTTTTGCACAGATTATTTACAAAATAAACCATTTGTAGGCGCAAGTAACAAGGTTAGACTAAGAAGTTTAGTTTTACGGAAACTTTACTGAAGACTGCGTATCAGTGCTGTCCAGCCCGCTTATAGTTATTGATACTGTGCGTGATCAAATTCTGAAGTTAGACACCAGAGCAAGCAGTTAAACTCGATAGTCTATTTCCAGCCTATTCCAATATGTACAAAATATTCAATCATATAATTATGGACTAAAAAGACCCATATTGTCTGAGACTGTCACTTTCAGTCCCTCAGATATCTTACGGCTTAGACAAAGCTGACCGTCTACTTTCCCGCAGTATATTTTTCCATGACTGTACTAGCGACAATAAGGCGCAGAGTAATTAAAAGCTGTGCAACTTCTTTCACTTGATGGTTTCGTTCTATTGCGACTTCAAATTATTCTACTGAACAGTCGTAGAGCGTTGGCATAACATTCGGGAAGTCGTGAGTTCAATTCCAGCGACTGGCCATCATAACTGAGGGCTTTCCAGGTAATTTCCTCCCCAGTCACACCAGGTAATTTCCGGGATGATACCGACAACTTAGGTCCTGGCCGACACCTTCCCCTCCCTTATCCAGCCTGAACCTTAGATACCTGAAGGAAATGTAAAATTTGAATTCAAATAATGCTAAATTTCTTCTAACACTCTGAGCACAACACTTTTCCTGAGTTCGTATCGTTGTTGGAATTCTAATTCATCAACCATTTGAAAAGAATTTTGGTCTGTTCAGAATTATTATTTCCAGTCTCGGGCTCTCTAAATATTCAATATACAAGATCCCTGTGAAAAAATTTACATAGTAGTCCGCCATATTCTTTGTCACTTTAAGACCGCGTTAAACACTTAAGAAGGTAGATCGCATCGTTAAATTAAGGAAGAATCAGAGGAACTGTTAACTTTGAGGAAGGTTGGTGAAACACAATAGCACGCTAAGGAGGCGTTAAATTGACTTAAGACTCCCTTAACATTTAACGAAGGTTGAGGAGAAACCGGTCATTCAAATACGTTTTACGAGAAATCATCTTTCTCGGACTTTCTCCTTCTTGCCCTGTACACCTCATGCGTAGTAATCACTATATCTCATAATATAGCCACCTCTAAATAATAAAAAAAAACTGAAATAAATTGTTTATACTTGTCAAGAACTTTGAAATACAAACAAATTGTAATAGATTTCGACAAATCGCACAGCTTTGGCAAGCTAAGTAGCACTGAAAACCTGGAAATCTGATAAATGTAACACTAAGTACCTTGTTTAACTCGATTAGCGGAATTGCAATTGTAGAATTGGTCTTTGGTACATTCTATACTATAAGTCATCAGATCAATGTATATTTTTTGCTTTTTTTTGTAGGGGGAGGGAGAACATGCTTCATAATATTTATATAGGCTACATAGGCGGATACAAAATATTGTTTAAAATATATTAGGTCGTGCCACGTCATTTCACCTCTGCGAATTGTTAATAGATTACGCCGGTCTCTTAAAGACAGTTCTTTTATTTCAGGGCTGGCGATGGAAATATGCTTAAGTTGGATAATCATGTCTAAGTTATATGAATAGTTTCACTTTACGCAAAATTGGTCTCGGTCCCGGTGTGTTCAAAGTATACCTAAAAGGCCAATCCTTGGTATCTTACGCACAACACTCACTATTTCAAGAGTATGACACCTATTATGTTGAAATTGAACAACCAACTCGAAGCTTGCAGCTATTTTTATATTTTTACTTCCCTTAGAAAAGGGAGCTAAGCCCCCCTATGTCCGAAGTGCCAGTGCTGAACTAATCTTTGATGATTTAAGCATAGCACACTTTATTTCACAGCTCAAAACACATAATTTGTTCAGTCTTTACAATAAACTCGAACGTTACAGTCATTTCAATATTTTCTTTTTCTAGAAAAGGTAGACTCAGCCCCCTATACCCAAACAGTCGATTCTGGGTCTCATGTAGAGTGGAGAGAGTAGTTTTCGAGAAAATAGAGACAGACATCCGGAAATGTCATTGTTTTAACGCTTTTCGGTTTCTGGAGCCGCAATGGTTTTCATTGTATTAAGACTCAATTAAATTTATAGGACATTGCATTAAATTTCGACTCGTCAAGCTCATTCTGTAGACATCGCAAAGATGAAAGCGTCCTACTTCGATAATATTCCGATAGCTGCTGTCGGATAACCCGTTAATAGTTGGTTTCGATTGTCATAATTTTTTCGGGAGTGATTGTGCTTCCGTTCATTGTTAAAGTTGCTCTAATTGGCCGAAGTTTCAGAAGCTAAAGTTAGGTGATCATTAAGAACCAACAACAAAATTATTTATTCCATGTTTCGTTTTCAGATTGTCAATTTTATTTTATTTTGAAAGCGTACATCCCTTGGGAACCACTGATTTCAATGACGAACCAAGCTAGAAATCAATTATAAACAAATGTAATGAAACCTGTGCTGAGATCAGACATTTTCAGCTCAGTTGTTGTAACCTAGATGCTGTTTATGCATATCAAGTTAACCACTCGAAGGAGCTGTATTATAGTAAGTTTTCCCCTTCACACAATTTGTTTGTAGAAGCTAGTGTTATTGAAAATAGATAACTTCTTTAAAAGTTTGTGAGGGCGGCTTCTTACGAAGAAATGTTAAGTTATTATTTCATCAAGACTATCTGTAATGCGGTCGAAGTAATCATTACTTCCTTTCTGTTCTTTTAGTTATTGTTTATTTCTTAACTTAATTTTAATAATAATTTAATAATTAGTAATTGTTTATTTCCTCCTTTTAATAATAATAATTTTCTCTATATTTCATGTGCCTGAATGACACCACGGATCACACGAATGTGGAGAGTAAACATAATTTACGGGCAGGAGTATGATACACCGTGCCACGAATTTCTTTGGATTCAATGTATATACTAGCAGTTAGCATTATGCTATTAACTAATGCACTTCCAACAATGATGAAGACAGATACAGCTACATCAGAAACGGAACATTAATTACAATATTAGCATCCCACTGGTGTTACTTAATACGTAAACAATATGAACAAAGAAAACAGTCAAAGTGAACAGGGCCATTTTTATAAATGTTATTGTGATTTTATCTATGCAAATATCGTAGTATTTTAATAAAAGTGATATTCAAAACTCTGCTCATTTAATTTTCTTATTATTATTTGTACACAGTAAAAGAAAACGCTTTCTTAAAATTGAGAAGAAAAGGGTTCTTGTTATCTATTGTCCAACATTTTATAAAGCCAACGCGGAACACATCGTGTTCAAACTAAAAAAAAAAAAAATGTGGGGGAGGGGGGAGTATGTATAATGTGTTTCCTCTAGAAAATATTTTTTTAACACGAAGCAAAAACTAACGAATCATGGGACTTACAAAACCAAAATTTGAAATAAGGGAAAGAAATACGATGTTCTCTCCTACATAAATATTCAGTATCGACTCTTAAATTTCTTCCTTCAAAGCGTATTCCTTTACGTATTTCGGTATTTATTTTCAACTTTTTTTTTTATTACTTATATTCTTCTTACATTTCAATGGTTCTATACATTGGCATTTGGTACTTAAAATCGTACTTTGTTAACTAGCATTTTTTTGTATAATGATGGTAAATATACAAGACGTCCTTTTCTTTACATAAAAAGTAACACGTACGGTACTTGAATTTTACATATATATATATATATATATATATATATATATATATATATATATATATGTCTAGTATAGTAAAAAGTAATCCATTATTTTTGCATGAAGCGAATTTTTCACCAGCAAACGTGTTCGCCATGGACAGGAACAGATTGTAATCACTCGGTGCCAGGTCCGGAATATAAGGTGGATGCATAAGAACCTCCCAACCAAGCTCCCGGAGCTTCTGGCGAGTCACTATCGATGTGTGTGGCCTGGCGTTGTCCTGGTGGAACACAATGCCTCTCCTATTGGCCAAAGCTGGGCGCTTCTGGGCGATTGCTGCTTTCAGACGGTCCAATTGTTGACAGTATAGTTCCGAGTTAAGGGTTTGGCCATAGGGGAGCAGCTCATATTAGATAATTCCCTGCCAATCCCACCAAACACACAGCAAAACCTTCCTGGCCGTCAATTCTGGCTTGGGCAACGTTTGCACCGGCGCACCGCGCTTCGACCACGACCGTTTTCGCGTGACGTTGTCGTAAGTGATCCACTTTTCATCACCAGTCACCAACCGCTTCAGAAATGGGTCGCTTTTGTTGCGATTCAGTAGCGATTCGCAGATGGAAATTCGGTCCATGAGGTTTTTTTGCGGTAACTCGTGTGGCACCCATACATCAAGCTTCTTTTTGTATCCAGCCTTATGCAAATGGTTCCACACGGTTTTTTGTGCAATATTTAGCTCTTGGGCAATCGAAACAGTGCTTACATGAAGGTCGAACGCGACAATGTCCATGATTTTATCGACATTTTCGACACTTGGCCTTCCAGTGCATGGTACATCTTTGACGTAAAAATTACCGGCACGGAATCGACGAAACCAAAATTGCGCGTGATTGGCTGTTACAGTATCAGGACCATAAACACTATTCACATTTGCAGCCGCCTGGCTTGCGTTTTCGCCTTTATCGAAGAAAAACTGTAAAATA
>JAGDQP010012011.1:30361-51430 GCA_022664845.1 Lepisma saccharinum
ATATAATTAGCTTTTCTATTTTTCTTATACTGTTAACGAAAATCAAATTGCGTAAAATAATTTAGTGTCATTCCAAATAGCTTTAACTAAAGTTTCTTTGTATCGAAAGTCAAATCCTTTTTTATCTATCTATCAAAATAATGTATTCCCCGACGCGTCCACCCCCGAAACAACAGACTAAATAATTATACCCGTGTCCCACCTAATTGACATTAGTAGAACTAATTGTTACAAACGCTATAGTAAGAGACAGTACAATTTTGTGAATAACGGTGTTTAAATTTCGTGAGAAAAATTATATATAAAAAAAAACCGTGAGTACAAAAGTAAATATATTGAAACGTTAAAAATTATTAATAATTTTATTGAATCACTTTTGAAAACTTTACACATAAATCTTGAACTAATGCATGCTACTAGAAACCTAAATAAAGTGTATTACTTTCACATACTACTTTCACATTTGCAAAATCAGTTTTTTTTTAAATCTTAATTAAAAAAAATACACATGTACAGTGATTCCGTCAGACTCCCCCTGTGATGGATGTTTACCCCTAAAGTCTCGACAACACCCCACTACCCCCCAAGAAAGTGTTGCTGTGAAAAATCGATTGAAACCGTTCAAAACGTCACTTACACCCTCCCAATTTTGACTATACAGCCCCCAAACTGAAAATCTTGGCGGAAACCGTGCATATGTAAAACTAAGAAAAAAAATATTTCTTAATTATCCAGCTGAATTTTCATAGGCATATAATGAACACAATTCAAAATTTGTTATGGTCAGATTTGTTCGATTGTTGAGCAAAACACAGGAAAATTTTTAAAAAATCTCTTATAGGCTGCATTTGAAACTTGTTTGCTCTTTCCGATAGCTAGATTTATGGTGGTGTGATACTTCGACTTGTTTCCACAAAGCCTTTCATCTCGAATACCGTCAAACGCACAGGATGCATGCATGGCCTTGTGATAATATACTTCGTATTTTTGCGCTAGATGGCAAACCATGTTCGAAAATTTGCTGAAATCAATGGAGGTTAAAGTGTAATAGGTTTTAACATTCTCTGTGCTACGATAAGATAACAGATAAAATGAATTTTATGGGCGGTAACAGCATTACGTCCTTCCCGAATTTGTGCTACGACAATCCGATGATAGCTTTTCGAAGTTAAATTTTATATATACGATTGTTTAGGCACTTTATTTTCGTGAATGAATGATTAAAAATTATATAATTTCGTGAGTAGTGCTCAGAATTCGTGGATGGAAGAAAAATGTCCAAATTTTGCGAGTATTTCGTGAGTTAAAAATAACATTTTCGCAAAGTGTTAACAGTTATCTATTTACTCCATCCGATTTCTTGAGTGTTTAAAATTTTCGCGAGATTCTACTGTCTCTAGTTATAGCTCAATTCTGTACCAACCTGAGAGCTAGAACCGTGTATGTCCAATTTCGGCCAAAACGTGCTGATTAACGCAATTTCCTACAGTATTCGGAGGGCTTCACATACCGGTTGCTCGACTCTTATTGTAAATATCTTAATAATATAAATAAGTAAGTCAAATTATGACATTTGTCTATTTCTATGGGAAACGAAGTAGTTTTTCTTTGTTCTCGAAAACATGGATTTGTAACTTACGTGGTTCCAGCTCTCAGATACAGAATTGATTCTCGTCTAAATGTAAATTTATAAACCCTAAACACTGTACCAAAATAAAATGTTGATTAGATTTGAAAACAATAGTGTATGTCCCAAAGAAATAAAGGAATGTGAATACATGAAAAAATTAACTTTTTTTTTGGTAATTGGTAAAATTTAGCTATAAGCAGCCATTTCTAACCGTAATTTAGTATAATTTCCAAAAGAAACAGGCTTATAAGAAACCTGTCATCCTGAAATGCATAAAAATAACAATTAGTATTATAGTCAAAATTAGTAGTATTGGGTAAATATTTGATGGCGTTCTCGCAAACATCAAATTAGGAATGCTCAAGTTAGTAACATTACGTTTTTTGTTAGGAGACTTACAAGCAACCTTCAGGAATTGGAGGAATCATCTCCAAATCCACTCATGTTCGACAGCAGAAGCACAACAGACATTTTAAGTACAATTAAGAAGTGAAAGATGGGGTACAGCACCGAAAAGCGCGCCTCAGCAAGTGCCAGAAATAAAGTGCAACTCGGATCGTTGCGCCGTTGCGGAATAGTTACGGTGTGGACTTCTAAACTAGAGCGTCCTAGGTTTGATCCATGTCGAGGTGTTCTGATTATCGGCTTCAGCACCAAGATATGTGAAACCTAATACAATCGCTATATCCGTCTGTCGACAACTTTCAATTCGAGAACTAGTAGGGATAGGAAATTAGTTAAGGTGTCGTTGGAAAGATCTCGGCGAAGCGAGTTCAAACCCGTATAGATCACATCCATGCACGGGTGGGTCCAGAAATGAGAGCAATTTGTAGCTCAGGAACTACTAGGGCTAGGAAGGTGTTTGAGATGTAGTTGGAAAGGTCATAGTTAGGTAAGTTCAAACTGGTATAAATAATCCAGATCACATGGGCGAACCCTGAGTTACGAAGGGGTAATTATCAACTCGGGAACTACTAGGCGTAGGAAGGTGTTTGAAGTGTCGTTGGAATGGTCTTGCGGTAATTTTTTCAACGAAACATTGTTTATCCGAATAGGATGCTCGGTGCTGAAGTATGGCGGTAGCATATATGTACAGGTCCCCGACTGAGCTCCACGTAAGTTGTGTTTCCTTGTTTGAGGCCGCAATGTAAGAACTATAGTTGTATTATTCTATGCAACGCTAACAATATAGTACTAATCAAATCAAAGGAATAAAGATTTACATATTGATAAAATATAAACATTAACCAAATACAATAAATATAGAATTGATTTATGTTGTCGAAATTAATGCAATACTTGCTTAACGAATTTCCAATGAATCACGTAAGTTCAATATATTTCCTTACTGTGCTGAAAACAGAAAGTACAGTAAACCAAAACATTAGCTAAGTGAAGATCAATAGGACGATCTCAAACTACATATTCGCAATTACTTTTATGTGAAGATTCCTAACAATTCCTAACACTACTAAACAAAATAATACAGAAATATGAACCCCAGACTCGTCAGCTTACAAGACCACATCTCTAGCATTTCGCCACTGCGGCACGATGCAAGTCATACACTTTCCGAGGCGAAGGCAAACTTTTCCGCTCAATGCCTCCTCTTACACTTTCCAATTTCACATGATATTTCTGTTGTGCACTCCACCACCCTGTCAAATATGCAAGTGCAACTAGAAACTCGCTCTCCGGTTCCTGAAGAAATGCTTGAGAGAGTGAGAGAAAAAATAACTTTATTGAATTTTATTTTGTCTTAGTCATTGTTATAAACTGTGACTTTGGTCCATTCCGAGACGAGTTGCATTACTTTTTAATATATATATATATATATATATATATATATATATATATATAAAGTACCCACTTCACCAGCTAAAATTCAAAACTTTTTCGACACTACCTGATGCATCAGACCTGACGACATAGAATCATCAAGGCATTATCCATATATAATTTTACAGTTTTCCATTAATAGCATTCATAAATTGGGACTTGTAAACTTCCTTGAAATGGTCAGAATAATGCAGTACACAAACTTTTTTTCAAGAAACTGTAGCAAATTTATGCACATGCAAAAACGATATCCAATTTTATAATGTAACTTTAGTGAAAGGATTGTTGAAAATCTCTTGATGTAGTCTCTAAAGTGCAGTGCAGACTGTCAAAATTATGGCTACAATCATTTTACTAGCTTGATAATTTAAGACCAATGCCAAAATCGCATTGTATAGACATCACCATAAGTATGTGCTCAGTCCTAACATTTCTTTAGCGAATAACTTTGGAATAGGTAGACCGATTTGGGTACAGTTTTCTGTAACTGATAGAAAATCAAATTCTTTTCAAGTTAGATGAAAACATATCCAAATCGATCCACCAATTCCAAAGTTATAACGAGAAGCAATTTTACGACTGGGTATAAAATTTGGCGCATGAAGTACTGTAGCTCACAATTTGATGTAAAATGCAAACTAAATCAGAAGAACGGAATTTTGCACTCTTCGTTCGACGAGAAACTGTTTTCATTTTTTAAAAAAATCATTGAATTTCAATCAAAAAGAGTGATTTTTTTTACGAAACGCGCTCGCCTTGGATAGAAAATGTGGTTTCTTGAGATGGAATTCCCTTGCCTTTTTGATGTAATTTATTCTTTAAATTTTAAAGAGAGATTTCTAATCCATATGGAGTCATCCTCAATGCATTATTGTTAGTAGTCAACATTTTATTTCCCATTTTTACTGGGAAAGACGAAAATGAGCTGTTAATTGCGTTTAGTTAAAAATGACTGACAACAGAAGACCTGATAATTTTTTTCCAATGACAATGTACCAGAAGACGCGAGAAGGAAGATATATACAGTAATCATCTTTGAACGCGGTTTTAAGTGACTGAACATGAATATAAGTTTTAAGTGTTACATTCCCATCGAAAACAGTTACCATAGATCACATCTATTTTTGGAGCGGAAATTTTATAATCTTTTCTCCAATAAAAATCCTCTCTTTTTCCGCTCTCGTAATCTGAAATATTCCACTCTATTAGAGTGGAAATCTGCTCTTCCGAATTAGTTGTTGCGCGTGTTAATTGTAAAAACTTTATAACACTTCTATCATTAAGATACATTTTAAATTCTCCACTTTCATTATTACATAGTGAATACCATAATTCGATATGTCTTCAATTTTGACTGTATCGAATATTACAAAAATCTATTTTACCAAAGATGTCTTGGCTTCTCTGGTTTTCCAAAGTCATGCCTTGCGAATAGGTTTGTTACGAGATCCTATTTTAAGCTATATCTGGAATTTTGAATCAGTAAACTTTGATAGGTTCTCCATTCCTTTCCTAATATAACGTTACACTAAATTTCGTTCTTAGTATTCAAGAACTGAAAGTTTATTATTTAGCTATTTAATGTAATTTAATATTTAAATCAGGGTCTATAGTTCTGTGGATATAATGCATTTTTCTGAGTTTTGGGAGTTTTGCTTCTGACCAGGTAGTTGGAAAATGCCCTGTAAGGAAAATAGCGTTAAAGATTTTGCAAAGTAATATTATAGCTTTTCGTGGGGCTTCCTTGAGTGAGGCTGCGTTGATGCTGTCCAATCCTGGGGCTTTAGGAGTGCTTAGTTTGCATGCAGTTATTTTAACTTCCCTGGGTGAGATGAGGTCCTGGGTTGGGAGCGGGGAATTGAGCTAAAGTGATGTTAAGTATCTGTTGACTAAGGTGATTGTATCATTATCATATGGTTCAGTGTTTAAAGTAAATTGATCCTCCATGAGTTCTGCGAAAATTGAAGCTTTGTCCTTGTCTGTATAGACAAGTCCATTTGGTCCATGAATTGGTTTGGATGAAGGAGCATTCTTACGGCTGAGTACTCTGCACAGTTTCCAAAATACTTGGTTGGATTTTTGCAGTGATTGTAATTTGGTGTTCCAGTGTTGAATTTCAATTCTTTTGATACGGTCATGGATCTGTTTTTGTAAGTTATTAAGTAGTTTTTTGAACTGAGGATGTCTGGTATTTTGCCATTGTTTTCTTACTAGTCGTTTGGGTTTGATCAGTAGCTGAGTTCTTTCTGCTTCTGGATTGAGTTGAGAGTTGCGTGTGAGAGTATGGGTATTGATTGATGTGGCTGATGAAATGGCTGCAGTGAGAGTGTTGACAGCATGATCAGTATCTGTTGCGGTAGCTAGCGGTATTTTGAGGTCTATTAAATTATTTAGTTGCAGACGATATGTATCCCAGTCTGTTATTTTGTTTGGTGGAAGTCGTGGTTGGTGAGGCCTATG
Organism: Lepisma saccharinum; assembly: GCA_022664845.1. Classification (NCBI taxonomy): domain Eukaryota; kingdom Metazoa; phylum Arthropoda; class Insecta; order Zygentoma; family Lepismatidae; genus Lepisma; species Lepisma saccharinum. The sequence goes on from JAGDQP010012011.1 coordinate 36,291, forward strand.
AGTATGTTGTATATTAAGAATTACAGGATTGTGATCGGAGTTTAGATCATTAATAGAATGTGGGCCATCAGTGATGTTGATATCATGATGAAGCGTCATGTCCAGGACATCAGGTCTTCCTCCACTGTAAGGAAAGTGTGTTGGTTCTACTGGCGCTGTGGCTGTAAAGTAAAGTAAGGGCAGTTTCAAGTTCGGTGCCAGCTGCGTTGGTGAGGCGTGAGTTCTATCTTGGACTTTTAGCATTGAGATCCCCTGCTAAAAGTACCTGTTGGTTTAGATTGAATAGTTTCTGAAGATCTGCGGCATGTAGTTGTATCTTTTGTTTTTTGTAGACTGCAATTAAAGCAATTGAGGAAGTTTGTGTGAACAATCGAATTCCAGTTGCTTCTATTGTTTGTAGATTAGGTAGGTTAAGCGGTTCATAAGGTAGAAGGGTTTTGATTATTATTGCAGTTCCACCTTTTAGACCTGGTCTGTCGTTTCGTATTATGTCATAATTGCGAATTTTGAATTTGTGATATTGCTTTAAATGGGTTTCATTGATCATTGCTATGTCTATTGGGTGTGTTTGTAGAAACTGTTTGAAAGTAAGATGTTGATTATAAATACCATTGGCGTTACAGTAAAGTAAACGTAATTCCTTGTGAATTGCAGATTTATTGTGTGCCATCATTGAATATATCGAATAGGATTGTGATAAGTGTGGTTAGAAAAGTAGTAGTATCTTGAGCTGAGACGAGCTGCGTAATTCCAGCTTTAAGCTTGTCCAAAGTAGAGTCTAGATTTAGGCCTTGAAATAATGGAATTATTTTGGTAATAACAGATTTAAATGAATTGCCATCTTGAGCTGTTGTTGTATTTGTTGAATCAGGATTGGAAGTTGTTTTGGTACGATTTTTGTTTTGTGCAGTTTGGGCATAGGATGTGTTTGCAGCTGTGGTATGTTGCGGTGGTTGTTTTTGTGCTTTTAGAAAGTTTTGATCGTTGTTGGTTTGGTTTCTATTATTTGCTCTGGATGCTTTCAGTCCTTGGAACGCTGCACAACCTTGATAATTTGCTGGATGGTCCTTCCCACAGTTGGCACATTTAGCTGGCTGGAGACGATCCTTTTTGGGGCAGGTAGAAGTTAGGTGAGATTCTGCACATGTTACACATCTGGGATCCAGAAAACAGGTTTGCTGGCTGTGACCAAGACGTTGACATCGGAAACATTGGAGATATTCTCTTGCTTTGTAAGGTTCGACTTTTATGCGATATTGACAAATATAGTCTAGATTGTATAATTCCTGGACCTCAAACGGTTTTTGTAAGGTTACAAGAAATAAGGGAAGAAAGATCTTCTCATTTGTGGTCTTGTCTTTACCATGCATTTGAGCTACAGAGATGACAGGGAAGTTCATGTCTTTTAGACAATGATGAATTTCAGCAATTGGCGTATCAAATGGCAATTTTCTAATGACGACTTTGATAGGACGATCTTTTTTTGGAACCTCAGTGGCGAATTGGTATTTTGCTTGGATCCAAAAATTGGTTACTTTTTCGTAATCAGAATTGGTTTCTAATTGGAAACGAATGTAATCCTTACCGTGCTGAATTTTAGGTTTGACTTGGCATGTGGCTGACACTGTTCTGGTAAAATTGAATTTGTTTTCAACTCCATGATGAAGATAGGTGGTGGTTTTGCTAGCGAAGGTTTAGTTTGAGTTTTTTGTCCTTGCGGCGGTTTTTGCGATGTAGAAGAGTCATTGTCTGCAGATATACCTACATTTCCTTTCACCACCATAGCAACTTTTGCAGACGATACCGTCATATTCTCATCTAACAATAATCTGAACTATGCCAGCTTACAACTTCAGCGACATCTTCTACAAATAGATCAATGAGCTACAAAATGGAGGACAAAAATCAACGCGGACAAAACAGTTGTATTTCATTTCACCAGAAGATATGGAACACTACCAGCACCACTCACGCTGCAAAATCAACATCTCAACCTTCAGTCTGAAGCCAAATATCTAGGAGTCGTTGTAGACAAAAAAACTCACTTTCCGTCAACATATACTCAACACTACAAAAAAGGCTACTCAACGCCTAACTTATCTATATCCAATGCTTCATAGTCACATCCTATCCATAGAAACCAAATTGCATATCTACTATGTGATGGTCAGATCTCTGATGTTATACACTATGCCCACATGGAGTCATGCAGCAAAGAACCACTTGCGTAAACTTCAGCTCGTCCAAAATCGTGCAGCAAGAATCATAACAGGACATTCAAGAGATACTCGCATCTCTCAACTTCATGAAGACCTTGAATTACCTTACATCCACCAAGTAATTGATTATCAATTACACAACTTCTGGACTAGACTCCACAATTCAACATATCCCGAAATTCAAGCTATAGGAGCAAGTATTCCTAGACGTTACACATACAAAATACCTCATCCACCATAATCGCATTATGAATAAAGTCAACTCATGATAAATATACAATCAACTCAGCAATTTTATGGAAGGAATACCTCAACACCAACTTACAAAAAGTTTGTCGTTACATAAGGAAACACACCTCACCGACTCCTACGAAAACAGCTCAACATCCCTACTACCTCATTACATCTGAAAATTCCAAAATACACTAAATTATCAACATTATAATCACATTTGAAAACATCCATTCAATTTTTTCCGATCGAGACAGTTTCGACGGTTCATTTCAAATTTTAAATACAACAGAGTCATTGTCAACACACTTCATATGGGAGGCATGAGCTTATAGCTCGACACTTCGAAAACTACAAAAACCGCCATGATACGCAGGCAGGAATCAGGGTATTTCAAATCAACTCTGGGAAGTTATGCAGAGATAAACTTTGCAATCGTTAGCTATGAAAGAAAACAGATATTCTCAAATCTGACTATTGACATAGTTACCGGCTAAATAATAATAGTAAATCTAACACGTAGAATGACCAACAAAAGAATGTGGTGGTTTTGGGTGGAAACTCGACGTATTGCCATCTTGGAGCAGACTTGTACGAAAGAACAACAAGGAATATTCATTTCGAAACATCGCAGGATAAACCTAACATTAGTTTACTTGAAAAAGAATGTGATCTTTCTACAGCGAAATAAGTATTCTATTGCATCGATATGGAGTATTTGGTGGTCTTTATATATGAAATATTTTATTGCCGTAAAGCAGAAACCCAACCCTTCTCCATTTATGGACACAATAATCATTCGAATACGTTTTAAATATTTCCTTTGATTAAAAAGGATGCATCAACAGCTCAAACAGGTTCGAAGTTTAAATAGAAGTCAAGCAAATACCCATATTTAAGACCAGTTTACCCGTTTTCCCAATACGTGGCAGCGCGTAGTTTGACATCAAAAGTGACACAGCTTCTTTAAACTATAAATTGAAATCAAGTATAAGTAAAAATTTAGTAACCCTTAAATTTATTCAAAAACATTCGATCATCTACCCTACGTTTGCTTACCTTTACATTTGAATTACCATATGGTATTTTAAAAGTCTCCAAATCATTTGAGAACACTCTTCGTTAAAAAAACGGTTTGTGTACACTTTAGAAACGAATTATTTTTATTCAGCAATTTGTGTGCTGTATAACAGATTATTACGAAATTCATTTTGTAAATTTGTTTTTATTTCAGTTAAACGGTATTAAGTATTAGGTTAGTCATTGAGCTCCTGGAAATTAAATTAAGTATAGTTCGAAACAAAAAAACATCACAAGAAAAGTAGCAGAAATTGTAATAATATTTTTTTTTCAAATCATTGTCGGACTGTGTTGAAATGAAAGAATTGTTTGGACGCTTAAACCAGATGGAGAAATAAATACGCTGTTCACCATTAAAAATGCAACACCAAGAAGGAGAGAAGACAGCAGCCCCAAATTTTCCAGATAGATACCGTAAGATACAAGTAGCAAATGATTACACTTCCCGCTCTGTGCTATGCGTGACAACGTAACGACAGCGGGACGGAACTAACGAAGGTCAGTAGCCCATGGGTCCACCATGCTCATTACGAAAGCTGCAACACGGCGAAACATAGAGAGGATGAGCCATTGGATGTCCTCCTGGGGTATGGGAAGTTATGTGTCTTCGACACGATTCCACAGCTCATCAATTGTAGCTGGGGAGGTCGCTGGCCTGAGGCGTTAAACAATCATAGACCAGAATTGTTCAATCGGCGAGAGATCAGCGGAACGGGCCGTCCAAAGAAACAGGGCATTATTATGTCCAGACATCGTGGCTGCGACATCACGTCCCACATGCGGACGCACATTATCATTCTGAAATGTGGTCCTCGGCATGGCCTGCACTAAAGGGAGCACAACTGGGTCCAACACACTGTCGTTTTTCCGTTGGCTGGTCACATGTTCGTCAATACGTAGGAGAGACAAACGGACATAGAAGTCAATGGCACCCCACACCATAACACCCGATGCCGAACCCACGTGGTGATGCGAAATGCAGGCGTCGTCCAGCCTAGTGACACAGTACCATCAGACACGGATGCGGGCATCATGATACTGCAGACAGAAGCGAGATTCGACTGAAAAGAGGATGTCCTGTCATTCGGCTCTTCATGCCGGATGTTCGCAACAGCATTGTAGTTGTTCATACCTATGTTGTGCTGTACAGCTGCAGCAATGAGCACCATGCAAATATTCCACGCTCTGCAAGACGACGTAGAATTGTTCGCGGGGACACTGGGCGTTGTGCATCATACGCAACTGCGTGTGCCAGTACGGTCGCGATGTGGCTCTTCGATCCGCCAGAACCATATGTACAAGCCGTTTGTCCTCACGACCCGTGGTATAGCGCGGTCGTTGGGATTCGGCATGTCTTTGCTTTCGTGTTGCCATCAAATCCATATATGCTGCACTGTGGACGCAGTGCGTCCAATACGAAACTTATGTCGTTGAAGGATAAATCGCACTCACGATATACCAAAATTCTTCCGCGATCAAAGGTGCAAACCCGCTGACAGGGCTGCCTTATTCGACGCCGAGGAATCTTTGCACCATATACACACTTACGTCACACTAACAGTCGTCTCCCAATCAGCTCAAGCGGTTGGGCCAACCAAAAAAATGTTGGCCAAACGGTTGGGCCAATGTTGGCAACCTGATTGGCGTGCTGAATGTTTGGCCGCTTGGCCTACCGTTTGCCAACGAACATCAGAAAACGTTGGGCCAACCATGACATTCCTTGAATGGTGTTGGCCCAACGTTGGTTTACTGTTGGCGCGCAGTTGGCAAATTGTTGGCCCAACGATAGTGAATGTACGAGGGTCGTTTCAAGAGTGTATTGCCTGGCACTGGGTTTCTTTTTACTCTTCTTTCAGCTGTAGAACATCTGCAGTAACGAAATAGAAACGGATACAATCGAGACATGATCAACAGTCGATTCACTAGCTGGTGTTGAACTTATAGCCAATGAACTTACGGAGTGTTCCCACCATTCGCTAGTCAACGTGAATCTATGGTAGTATAATTCCAAAAGTTGTTTGACTATCCGAAACTAGTTCAACAGCAGCTATAGTGAATCGCATGTCGAACGTGTCTTGATTTTGTAGATTTGCATTCCGTAACTGCAAACATACTTCTAGTTCTGCTGTTGAAAGAATGAAAAAACTTCACAAACGTAAACAAACAAATAACCACATACTCTATCTCAAAACCCTAAAAAATATAACATACTCGAACTACAGACTTTTTAAAGAACCCTTTGTACGAAAGTTATAATGAACGAATTAATAAACGAAATTCCTCTAGCATTCGAAATAAACTTCCATTACCATAAAATACAATTCTGTAACATTCAAACCAAGCATGGAAGTGGCCGGTACTAAAATGTATGTAAGGTATACAGGATCCTACTACATCCAGGTAATGAAATTGTTGAAGGAAAATTAATTATTTTATATTTCTAGATAGATCCTCTTAATATATAAATATGGTATATCTGAATTGTTGATATTTTATATAAGAAAGTGCATATGATACAAAATGCGATATTCAATGTCTAAAAAAAGTAATTGCAAAAATTCCATACTTTATTAATGCTATTATTTGTGACTTACAAAATTAACACAATGTTGTTGTAGTTATTAACTGCAATACAATTTAAATTATGTATAAAATAAAATATATAAAGAAAGAACTTTTGAAATGCTTCATTACTTGTATCGATATTTTAAATTCAGTTTATCAAAAGGAAAATTTTACTCTCTCGAGTTTCAGCGTTATTATTAAGATCCTGAGCAGCAGCTAATGCTTCAGGTATTCACTTTTTACAGTCTCGTGACTCGATACATCATATTTTCCATAGTAACCTCCGGCTGCTGCTGAGCCGTCCCAGATGGAGGAGTCCACTATTTTCCCGCAGACCCTCGTGTCAGAAAATATTAATTGTAGGGAATCACAACCCAGTAATTGCAGGCCTGAATACGAACTTTCGTTGTTCACGAAACTAATTTTCTGATATGATCATTTGGGGAATACGATGATCGTATCAGAAAATACCCCTTTGTTCCAAATGAACTGCTCTACACGAAGTAAACTCTAGCCACAACATGTGTAAGGTCCGTGGATAGTGAACAATGGTGACATCCCTTCAACTACACCTATCAAGACATTCTCTTCTACAGTTTTTCCCCATTCAAGCGACCACACAAATATACGCAGATGACCAGAGATTTAGTCGGGCTGTTCAACACGAACTACAATTGACTTTGTGTATTGCATTTCAAACAGCTTCGGTTACCGACAAGCGAAACTGCAAATGTCCTCTACAATACTATTTACGTGATATCGCTTCTGAACGCCCGTGTTTTATGTAATTTGTAAATAATAACTTACCTGAAAAATATTATTTAAATCCTTGTCAACTAAAATAATGCAAAGTAATGTCACTTATATTAAACCGATGGTGGATCTAAAATCCATCCACTCAAATAAAGTAAATTATATCTTATCAAATGTATAGTGTTCATTTAATGAACTGAATTGTTAGTAATGCCAGGTAACTATTCAAACACTTTTCAATAGAATAGTTCGAGAGTTACGACAATGCACACATTTGTTGTTGACATTATTATCCACATACGAAACTGTCACAAATATACCAAAATTATTTGCCCAGGTTAATTGCACTTACAACCTGCATTAATGTTCGCCTTGGAGCATATGTAATACAAATTAAATATTACTTTCAGCATTAATGTGTAGGTGGTGCTGCTGTAATTTGTCCACACATGTGGACATTTGGTCTCAATTACTTTCGATACTGTTTCTCACATATGTGGACAAATGCCATTGTGATACATTTAAACAAGGTCCTGCCTACTTTTCTTCCCACATATTTCCCTCATTGTTATCCTGGTCTGTGCGGAACATAAAATTGAATTTAATTGATGCGGAAAAGTAAAACTTTGCTCAGCTTTTTCTTATTTTTGAGCTGTACGATCAGAAAATTTATTTGCATTTGACGCAAGTGAAAATTCTAAAACATTTATCTTGTTGCAGGGGTCTTAACAAGAATGAAATTTCGGTCTTTTAGAGCGCAAAGATAGATCTTGCATAATGTAGACGTAATTTATGCTATTCTTTACCATTTCACTTTACGACATTCAGAAGGTTTATCGAATTTTCGAATTTAAATTAATTTTTAAGACTTTTAGGGAACTTTGGCTCCTGTCGGATGAATAATGATGGGAGAATTGGAATGAAGAAAAGGGAAAACCTCGAGAAAACCTACGCACACAATATTTATCTATTACAAAGTCCACACGGCACGAGCCGGAATCGAACCGACGATCCGACACACCAGAGGTGAGCGTTCTGCCACTGAGCCATCGCGGCCCTCAGCAGAGCAGGTTCATCGCCTGAGTAAATGTAAATTAGACGATGTTGTTAACTCAGGAATGGGAATTGGACATCTCCAGGGCTACTGATTTCTTTCTTGGAGGTTCTCTGTCTTCTTCTTCTATGAAATTTTCCAGTTTGCCAGTAATTTCAATACCACAAATCAAATACTGAGCTACACGAAGCTTGAAGTAATGAAGAACAACTCATATGCTTTCCTGACACCAAGAGCTTAACTATTATCTTTGTATTGCAACCCCTAACAAGTGTTTCAGAAAACATACAGTCCACTTCTTAGTTCGATGATTAGAGCGGTAATGAACAATAAGGCTGCTAACCAAATCGACGACCTCAACTTTGTCATTACTCTTTGATGCCGTTGGGTGTTTTTTTTTTCGACATACTACTTCTCTTTCCTCCAGTATCTCTGGATTCTGTCCAAAAGCTGTGGCCAATGTTACTGTAGGTGCAAAAATATCAGAACGATTTATTGCCTATCCATTTAATAAAATTAACAGATCCATCATCTTTAACTTATAAATTCCATCATCCACGGTCTTGGTAACCGAGTTCTGCGCCATTATTTAGACCTACACCTGGAAAGCGAGACTCAGAATTATTCCTGTTCTTGAAATGCCTTTTTCCTTCCGAGTGAGTGTTCACTAGCACTGTGCTAGCGAATCACCGATAAAAGTAGATTTTTGTACCTGGTGGACAAGCTCCGACAAGCCTAAGTGCAGGGCGCCCTCCGGATTGTGTAGGTGCTTGCTAAATTCCAAAATCTAAAATGGCAGCTTGTACCAGCAAGTTTGTAATTTTTCAGTCCACTAGGATTTGGCTTACGAGGAACGAGCTTCTGGAAACTAACATGTCCTGTGAATGGAAATCATTTGCTCATCCATTGCTACGTCCTTCTCACGGGAAGGGTCAAAACCATTTTATAAAAGTACTGAATAATGGGCCGTATTTTCCTCAAACTATATTTTTCCTTTTCCTCTGCAGACATCTCATTCACTACATGCAGGTTATTTCTCAGAGGGAATAACTTATCTCGCACCATGTTCGTCTGCACCAAAAGAATACTAAATGATTAGTTCCAATCTAATTCATTTTCATCTGAAGCCATCCAAATTTCATCAGTTGACTCTCCATCCTTTAGTAAATTATCTGCAGAGCCTGCAATGGAAAATAATTAATATATTTTCAGTATTGCATGTTCTCCTTTTTAACAAGGACAATTGTTAATAATAATTGTAGTAACGATGAGTAAAAAGAAACTATTTCATGTGAGTATCTACAAATTTTGAAAGGCAAAGCTTGATTCAATTCGACTCGGTAATTGCTAAAGTTAAGTACAAATCTTTGTCTTACATAGACCCATTTGACATGAAAAATTAGGTAAGGTACTTCTATTCTATAATAAAATAACCTTTACATACAGAAGTGATTGAGACCTAATGTGCACATAAGTGGACATATTGTTTGGACACAGAATAGTACTACAATCCTCAAGTGCACACATGTGGACATATTTTTTTTATTAGTTGTAGTTTGCCTTTGGTTGCACTTTAGAATTACCATCTTCTAGCATAATTATTTTAATATAATATTTGATTAGAACTTGTTAAAACAAACTCAAACCAAGATAAAAAAAAAACAAAGCTTACCTGAAGACCGGGAACATGAGCGTGTAAACTTTCTCGTGCCATCCGCCATTTTGGTTATAGGCTCCATAGACTTTCTAGCGAAGTTAGTTACTTTCACATCGTTACTCTAACCATGGATATTACACCAAGACAAACAGAAACAACAAATCTGCATTGGTATGATCCCTACCTGCCAAAATAATTTGTCCCCAACAGTGGACATTAGGACCGAAGAGGTTCAGAAATTGTCCGATATGCATGTTCAATTCAACAATCTGCATGCGAATGTTAGATTAGGAACCATCTTACGTTTCTTTAAAACAGAACACATACAACTGCTTAACAAAAGATGTCAAGCGCTCAAGACTATATGATTTCGGCCTAAAACTTTGAATTAGCATATTACTAAATTTGTTAACATTTTACTCATTTATATCTATAACAGTCAACACTAAATTCTTCCCGCCTGCTTCATAACATTTAAAAAAAATAACATCACAGCTATTTTAAAGCAGTGACTTCGACTAAAATGCTATAACGGTCGATGGTATATGGCAGCTATTCGCCAGCCTGTCAGAAGAAGCCCTCTCCATTCCGCATCGACATAACAAAACCTTTAATGCAACTACAACACTTCCTTTTCCCCAGCACACACTGATTTTGAAGTTGCTATTAAATTTTAATTGTACTAACCTGCCTCAAAAAGATAAAAACCTGTAGAATCCTCAACATACTCAACTTCCATGAAACTCCATTTAAATCAGGTGCGTATTAGAAGTTGCATAGAGAGGTTCACGGGTTTCCCTGGGTGCCCAAGGTGTGTTTTGGTATGGCATACATGTTAATGAATTAAATAATGCCTAACTTGTAATAATTTAGCGCAAACATTACGTGTACCGTGACAATCTACTATATAGTTATACGGCGATACTCGGCGTTAGTAGTTACTAAAATAATGGCTATCAAAATTCCTATAACGTCCCACCTTACGAAAATTCACGATTGTAGCAGAATCATTCACCATATGAAAACAAGTTGGTGACGCAATAATAGAACAAACTCAGCAAAACATCCAAAGAAATACATCATTGCTTCCAGTAAAGCAAATGAACACTACTAATAACTTATTCTCTCTTCTAATTTCATAGTGTAATCATTACATGAAAGCTTAGCATTTTTTTTAAATTTATTTTGATTCTTTTTTTTAGAAATACATTAATATGAATTTATCTCGTATAAATACGAGCTTATTTGTCTCCACTACGTGTTCAGTATTTAACACAAAATCTTTAAAAGTGATCGTTGGGCCATCAATGGGCCATCGTTGCGCCATCGTTGGGCCGTTGTTGCGCCATCGTTGGTCCAATGTTGGCGTTCTGTTTTATATTACAACTGACTGGCCAACCATTATTTGCAGTTGGGCCATCAGTGATATTTTGTTGTATATCACAATTTGGTTGACAACGATTATCCACAGTTGGCCCAACATTGGTGGAGCTTTGGCGGCCCAACGCCCCATTTGCCTACGATTCCCACAATTATTTGCGGTTGGGCCAACCGTTCGTGCTGATTGGGCTACCACTGAACTGTGGCTCTCTGCCCTGCCTAGATGGCATATCGGTGTCTCTGATGCGTCACGGTGCTCTCGTACTAATCAGTTGTCCATTGCTCCATCCTCTACATATTCTTCTATTTTGCATTAATCTGATTTCTTCTTGGTGTTGCATATTTAATGGCGAGCAGTGTATTTTACATACTGTATTTTTTCATTGAAAGTGCTCCACTAGCTTTTATTATTGACTGCTCTGATTTTTTCGAAAAAGAGCTGTGGTTAGAATTTAAAAAATATGAAACCTTAATGTTTCTAACGAGTACCTAAATGATTTCTGTCTGTATTTCGAATCGTTAGGACAGAACAAAAATGAACTAAATACAAGTACGGTTGGTCTCGGTTTCGAGACCTTGTTGGGGCTTGGTTAGGGCTTTTGCCCCCTGAATACTCTTGTTTTGAACTTATATACACAGTAACGTGAGACCTACATTGCGTTCTCTCACTCAGCAAAAAATGGGTTCATTCGTTCAGCCAAATTATAAAATACAAAAACAATGAACACTAAGTATACTGAACGTATATATCATTTTTTTTTTTAAATCTACCTCAAAACGAAGGAAAGAGAGGGATAGAGAACCGTGGTAAAGGCGCCATAAAAAGCAGCTCTTTTCAAATCGAAAAGAAGCATTACGATTGGTCGCGTTGTCCCTCTGAGGAAAACAAAAAAAAAAGAATGTCCAGAAAGAGGGAAGGTTATTCTTACCCTTTTTTCTCCCAAAAAAGCTCGCAAAAGATATCGGCTGAAGAGACCAAAATAGGTCGAAACAGCTGGCGCAAACTGTCCTGATAGCAGCCAATTTCAAGATGGACAATTTATGAAAATCTTCTGAGGTGACTCTGGAAAAAGGCAGGCCGGGTTCGCATCCGGTCAGAGGCAAAGACCAGAATCCTTCAACACAGAGGCACACTATTCGTGAAGTGCAACGCAGTCCTGTACCTATATTCAAACTGAAAAACCAACTTTGAATCTTGTTGAGAGTAACATTAGTTCCACAAGCATTCATCCAACTTTATGACGACAATTAGAATGATGCCACAGCCAAATTGAAAATACTGTGGCAAAACTTACAAGATCCCACAACAACAACAACAACAAAATGATCTACAAACCAAAGTATGTAAAACAACGTTTACAACACAGAACCCACACAAACTGGGAAATGAAATCCAGAGTAAATGCAATAACGCTGGACTCCCTTGAAGAAAACAAACTTGTAGAATCCACAATGATGAAACATAAAGCTTGTTTTAATAAAATAAAAACAAAGGCCTTCATTAGGGCCACTATAGTTTTTAAGAAAAACGAAACTATCTTCAAAACTTGATGTTAAATGAAACGAAGCTCAGCTTCCAAAATCCTCCACATTAATTTGCCCTCTAAAAATAAAGGGTTTGAATCCACATAAGGGGCCAAACCACAACTCTCCTCACACGTTTGGACTAATAGGTTAATGGAGAAGGTTAAACTTACTTCAGAAGACCTGTCGCTTAGGCAAAACACTGATAATATTAACAAAATATGACTAATTTGCTATACTTAGCACAAAATGTGACACCTACATTATGTTAACTAAATAGTGAGAAAGAATCAAAGGTTTCGAGTACCTAAAACTGCCGATGCTAGAAACAAAAAAAGAAAAAAAACTTATGTCAAAGAACAAACAAAATCTGTCTGTCTACATAGGGCGGAATCTGTTCTCTCCTTGGGCACTCTTATTCAACCAAGTCTTGTCATAGTTGAACAAAACTATTTAAAAAAACAACTTAAAAAAGGCCTAATAACGCTCATCTCACACCGACAACTGAAACAACTTTTTAGCATTAAAGCGTATATTAACAGACGCTAATGTAGATCACACTACTGCTGATTAAATGCACCACAAGTGCATAATAAACAAACATGGCTTTGAGCCTAAGAGCCTAAAGATAAACAAAACAAAATACTAAAATCAAAAACAAAGCTCAGTCTCAACAAGCAGGTGCGCACCTACCAATATATATGAGATATCAGATAATCAAACCGAATACATTTTTCGGGGACAAACAAGCAGTAGCAAATCTGTCCAAGAAACCCACAATCACCACACCCAGACCCTCAGTGAAATCAAATAGGCCTTTTAAAATGATTTTAAGTCAGTACATATGAGGGGTGTACATTTATTATCAAAACTTCAAAAATACACTTTCTAGCACGTTTGTGCTGAAGTAGAACAAACAGTTTTCCACCAAACAACAATCTAGTGCCAAAGATTTTATAGGAAAGATTATACAACAAACCAAATAGGGTGGGGTATTAACCTGAAAGCCCAACGAGAACTCCCATACCACACTGGCCTATTATAATTATAAAAACGGGCGTTACCCATGTTCGATGAACTGGACCAGGCCACTAAGGTACATACAACACTATCAGATATACGTAGAAAACAAAACTCTTCTTAAAAAACTGTTAGAGATCAAACTGCTCTTAACAAACAAACTTATGGGCTAAAATGTCCTAGAGATACAGAAGTGGCTATCACGATCATCTTATGCACATAGCCACAAGCTCAAACCCCGCACTGGTCGATCACATGAAGTGGTTCAGAATCCAACTAAACAGACAACTGTAGGGCCTGTTTTTCCAAGCCCTTTTGACAGTTACAGATGTCAACAGCTACTACCAACAACTACTATAGGAAAAATTTGTTATAATAACCCAACAACAAATATAGTGCTAACTGTATATTCATACAAAATAATAGCAACGGAGTATTGCTATTAATATTATAAATAATAATAATAATAATCGCAGCACAACAGCTGCTCAAAGTCTGCACGAAATCTCAGGCCAAAACAAACACAAAATACTGTCCCCAACTCCATATTTGGGAAACGAACCCAGTACCAACATATTTTTTTTGAAATCATTCAAATATATACATTTATAACTAAGGACCACTGGTGAAAGATTTCCAACACAGGGAACATGTTATTATACTTGATAAACAATGCGCCTCATCAAAAAGGATGCAAATATGCACACATACCCACCAGAGGTAGTGCTTCGCCACATAAATAAGACCCAAACAGAGGTACGTTCTGTGATGGCTCCGAGAGTTCGGGCTTCAAGCCTCGCTTCTAGACTAAATACAAGAAGAGTGCTCTTGTCAAAAATTTAAAATATTTTTAAGAAACCATCATCATTTTTAACGATGAAAGTCAATTTTAACGGAAATTCAGAGAAAGGAAACTTCATTGTAACCTTAAATTCTGATCTTGACAGTGTCTTGAGGCCTAGAGGAATGATATCTCTTGATAATCACTGTAGTAGGGAAACACATTAGAAATTGACGACCAGGACATCTATAGAAGGTACTGTTAAGGCATTTGCCTGGTTAGACTGATGAAAAGTGTGGAAAACTTTAGTTATCATAGGGGTGCCAAATTCATTTTCACGATCATAAAACAGAATGGCTTTAGCTATATTGCTCATGTTACGAAAGCCACTTAAAACACAATGCGATTATTAAGTTCATTTTATTATCAGCTTGTGTTCTTTATTTTCATTCATTGTCTGTTCTACGAAATCTATGTGAAACTTTATAGAAAACCTTTGTGTTTCACTATGACTATGCTACTCTCTCAATTTTTTCTGAAATAAGTAACGTGCTATCCCTTTAGTTATATAGTTAGCTTTCGAGCCCAAACTGCGCAAAATCCTCTTCAGGTCAACGTTTCGAATATATTTTCTTTTTACTTTTTTCCCCTCTGCCTGGGAAAGTATCTTCTCCTGCAACCATAACGTTTTCGAAATGCCTGATTCAAATATGAATTTTGTTTATTTTGTGTGTATGCAAAACCAGGAATTTTCCTCTACTAATGAAAAAAAAAGTTTTAAAAATCTCGTCGGAATGTTGCATTAGTGTTTTGTTTCATTGTAATAGGAAAACGTGACCATCCGCCAACTTTCTCATGGAATCAATTTACATTTCA
>JAGDQP010012012.1:1187-51424 GCA_022664845.1 Lepisma saccharinum
TCAAGAATGACTCTCTAGCTTGTCGGGGATTTCAATTTATGGTAAGAGTTTTTTTTTTTTTTTTTTTTTTTTTTTTTTTTTTTTTTGCAAAAACATCATTTTTTAAAAAAATAATTGGTTTGCCCTCTTATTTTCGATTGAAATCAGTGACAAGCTAGAGAGTCATTCTTGACTCATTGAAGTACGTAAATAGTTTTTTTATGAGTTTTAGCTTGGAAAAGGATCTCTCTCTCTCTGCCTTTGCAACTGTAACATGTATTGTTTTAATAAACTCCTTCCTTCACAAGCATTCCCAACTACACCCTAATTCAGCCGTCCCTTCCAAAGAACAGTCACAATAAGCAAATATCAGATTGGCGACAAGCGCGATCAATCCCGTCGACAACGCTTTCGCGTTAATTATTTACAATAATATTGTTCCAGTTCCGCGCTTTTCCGTCAATTATTGGGCAATGCAATTACACCATTGTGTCGCGGGACAGTCTTTATCGAAAAACACCGATATCACGTGTCGAGCAGGGAGGTGAGGGAAGGTAACATGTCCCCATTCTTACACGTAATACACTACTAGTACTGTATCACTACCACGGTCTATTTTTCATTTTCCCAGAAATGCTATTCTGGTGGTCTCAATTTTGCATTTACGTTTTCCGTATATTCACGAAAGAGCCGACGGGTCGCCCCGAGCCCGTGGCCCTGCCCTGGTTGCCCCAGCTTAGTTATGCCCCCGCTTTTGACTTAGTCAATCATCAAATACCGTTACGAAAGATGGAACATTACGGGATACAAGGCAATTGTTTAAGATTTTTTTTATCATACCTATAGCAGAAAGCCGGGCGGTGGAAATAGCAAACAGAGGTACAAGAAATATACAAATCAACGTATCGAGAAACAACATGTGGGATTCGTCAGGTTCAATCTTGGGTCCTATATGTTTCCTAATATATATAAACCATTTTTACAGACAAAAAGATCAGACACAGACACATTACAGACATAAAAAATTGCAGATGATACTATGGAAGAAATTTGAAGAAGTAATCGAGAAAATGAAACTATGGTTTAGCAATAACAGGTTAGTTCTTAATAAAATCAAATCTCAGTATATATTTTTCATACAATACATTTTCTCTTTAAATCAAAAGACTGTAGGCCTTGATTTAAAGTCTTAAATCAAATGTCAATAAAGTCTGTACTGCAAAAAATACTAGTGATACTGGATGTTTAGAGATTATTACACATGAATACCTTAAATAGATTAATCACATACAAAAACTGTCTCATAAGCTTAATTTCTTCATGTACACATTATGAATTCTAAAAGACACATTGAAAACCAGCTTACTAATACAGGTTTACTAGTTTATCCATTTATCAATTTTGGATAATATTTTGGGGTAACAGGAGAGAAAGCTCCGTATTCTTAAAACAGAAACAGGCTTTAAGCATTATAGCAGGGATCAGACACAGAGATAGCTGCCAACAAATTTTCAAAAAGTACGGATTACTGACTGTGCCTTCAATACATATTTACGAATTAGCTAGCCGTATTAAAATGAATAAAAATAGTCCAGAAGAACATGGTTACACTACAAGAAACCAATACGAAAAGATCATACTTCACCAGGTTAAGTATTGTACAGGATGGTCTCATATATACATCATGTACAACAAACTCCAAAAACAAATTAAACATGAAGAGGACTTTAAAGATTTCAGAAAAAAAGCTTAGAATATATGAAAATCCAAGCTAATAAAAAAAACTGAATTTTCAAGGAGAAAATAAAATAAACTTACAATCCAAGCTTTTCCATTGTTCTCGGCATCTTGTCAATAACTTCTGACTAAGCTGATGGATCCCCCTTAATTAACTAATAGATCACTAAATTTGGACTATGTTGGTTTTTCCCGTGAACCCTTTATATTTAGTGGAGACGGCGTTTTATAATGTAAAGGAATACTTGGAAGATACTACGTAAATTCTGTGTCTAATTTAAGCATATAAAGTAATAGTTTATGTTTTATTGTTAATTAGTCTTTATTATAGTATTATTATTATCATTAGTATTATTGTTTATTATAGTAGAATGAGTATGAGTAGTTCAGTAATATATTAGAACATGATAAGAATCAATACCATAAAACATGTCTTATATCAATGTACGTCTATTTTTGTGTAAATACTGAACTATGTTCTCCGGATACCAGTGCGTTTGGTTAATGGAATAATAAATCTAATCTAATCTAAAACCCAAAGATACGAAAAAATAATTGTGACTGTTAACCTAGGGGTGGCCTAGAACCTAGCGTGCTTGCTTTCTGTGCACATGGTCACGAGTTCAAGTCCAGCCGGTGTCCACTAAGGCAGTGGTTCGGATACCACTTTCCCAGAAACTGTAGGTCCCGTCCTTAGAAGCTCATTTACGAGGTTAATATCAGTTCAAATTTGTGACTGTCGTAAGTTTCAAATCAACTCAATAATAATCGAGACGAGTCGAATGAAACCGACACAGAAACTTTGTCTTATTTCCCTAAATATTGGATCGACACTCTAATTGGACTATAAAGCTTGTTGTGTTGACAATAAATAAATAAAGTAACTACATTTAATAAGTGTTTACCTCCATAATGTCTCCATTTCAATGACTGAATATGGCATAAGTTTAATTAGACAGTATATACCATGTAATTGTGTTTAGTTGCCATGTATGAGACAATATTTTTCTGGCAATTTAAATTGTGTTTAAATTACAGAAATTTTGAAATTATGAGTTAAATATAACTAAACTTGCAATATGGAATATGCTGAAAATTAAATACTTACACCACGAATATTCTCTGCTATGAATACTGTGTAAACACAGCATGTTCCTAGCTGATACAAAAGTAGGATAAAATTCACAAAATGCCTAAAATATAAAAGAAAGGAATAATGACAACATTTGCATACAAAATAGATATGGTTATAAATACTAATTATTTTAAGTCTAAAATACATCATTAATAAGTGTACCATATTTTTCCTACGTCTTCTTACATAAAAATAAAATGAATTGTATGGGCGGTAACAGCACTATGACTTACGCCCGTCCCGACGTCTTCTTACATGTTCTGTGAGATACCTTATAGTACTGAATGGCTGAAATACTATAATTTTATAGCAATACTCCGTGTAGTCTATATGCACTAGTCTGTAACCATTCGTAAACGCTCATTGGTCTAGCAAGGTACATTTGTGAAGTAGCTGCCAGGTATTGGTGTAATACAAAATTAAAAGTTCGGCTAGGTCCAGTATGTATTGTACTAATTTTAGCAACCCATAGCAATCATTTGCATGTTTATATGTTTTCCCAAATTATGGATTCCATCTCAACCGGGCTACGCTCGGACACATCCTAACATAAACATCACTAATGAAAAACTAATTTCAATTAAGACGTCACTGTTACAAAAAACATGTCCATATTTAATTTTGCTCGCAAATAGAAGCTGTACAAATTATACCTTTTAATTTCATTGCAATATCAAAATATAGGTGTAATGCCATCACGTACTTATCCATAATCAACTCAGTGTTTCAATATTCAACAACATGATTAAAAACATCTAGAAAAAAGATGCATTTCCCGTTAACTATAATTTCTGTGATCTTCCTGATATTGTTCTCTAGAAAACTGAAGATTCGAGTTGCTCAACTCTCAAATGCAAAAATAAATCATTCATTCAGTGTACTCATTCGTTTATATTTATGCTTAAGGGATTGGTTCATCAAGACTCATAAACATGTATATGTACCGCTATGGGCAGCTCAAACTAATACCACAAAAATTGTGTGCAGCAGAACAGACAGTCAAATTCAAAATTTTACCAATATTTGTCAGACACTTCGCGAATGGACTTTGAGCGATTAATACCTGTTACGTCTCCTTTTTTGATATTGCAACGAAATTAAAAGGTGAAAAACATTTATAATTACCAGAAAAATTAAATCTGGATAAATTCTTTGTAATAGTAGTGCCATAATTCAATTTATTTAGTAGTGATGTTTGTTTATGTTTGAATGTATCCAAGGAATTCCCGTTACGATGGAATCCCTGAGTTATGAAGAGTCATTAAATATACAAATTATCGCTGTGAGCCGCTAAAATTAGTACAATACACACTTGGCCCAGCTGAACTATGCATTTTGTTCTATATTAAACCAATATATGTCAGATACTTCGCACATGCACCTTCTAAGAGCCATGTACCTGAGAATTTGAAAGTTTGTTTTCCACAGTGGTGATATACGGTCTGTTCGCCCGAACAGATTCTTAGCATTTCGATCGGGCCGCCGAAACTGTCGTTAAATCAACAAGTTTTGATTCATTTCATCCAGTAACGGAAATATAACTCATCTTATGCACATGCATATTGTCAGAACATGCAGTTTTAAAGAGTTCTTAGTTTATGCACCAAGTATCGGAAGGAATACTTTTAGACCTTTTCTACACGAGCGGGAAAACATGGCGGTTTTACCGCGAGCAAACCGAGCCTTCTAACAAAACTTATACTTTTAAATGTGCGTGTTAAACCGCGCGGTCAAAATGTTCGTGTAGAAATGTACATTTGAAAGTATAGGTCTTGTAAGAAGGCGTGTTTGCTCGCTGTAAAACCACCGCGTTTTCTCCGCTTGTGTAGAAGTAACCTTACCTTAGTTAACCTGATTTGTCATTTAAAATTGTTTCTCTAAATGGACATTAGAAGGCAATAATTTTTGGGTCATAATGCCAGTTATAATATTTATGCACAAATTTTCTGATTTTGAGACGTTTCTTTATAATTCAATTAACTGATTTACACGGTTGGTGCGGGATGAACAAAATATTTTGGCAAGGTTACCAGTTGTACTACTACTATTAATGCGAAGATAACAACAAAAACAACTACTAATACTACAACTAAAACTACTAGTAATAGTACAAATTCTACTACTATTAATACAACGACTACTGCTACAAGTACATGTATTATTAATACAACAACTGTTACTAATACTACAATCAAATACAACTACAGATAACACTACAGCTACTGCTACACCAACTACTACTATTACTACAAATGCTGTTACAACGACTACTACAAATACTACACGAAATACAACTACAATAACAACAAACCAACTTCTAGTACTACCAACTCTATTACTACTATTACTACTACGATGACGACTACTACGACTACTACAACAACAACTTGTTGTAGGTAAACCCAATTTTATAATGACAAAGTTAGTGTAAAGAAGTTTGCAGGAATTAATTTGATAAAAGAAAACAAAGAAAGAAAACTGCTGTTCCCTGCGTAATGTGACAGTTTCCTGTCAAGATAGCTGTTGTAGTTATCTAAATGTAGTCTGTAGTCTGGTTTGTTAAAATAAAAGTGTTTCAGTCTTCAGTGTGTGTAAGTGCTAACAGATCAACTGCTATACGTGTTTGCCCTTATACATACGTATAGAACACTTTCTGCAATAACAGGCTATGGACCCAGGAATACTCTTGTTTTCCATGTACGTAAATGAAGTTTTTCACAGATGACTACAGAATTTAAAGTCAAAATTGAAACGTTGGAAGGACTAGAAGACTAGACGAAATAGAAAAGGCAGATGAGCATGATTTACAAGGACATAATCGATGGGCCTCATACCAATGGAGAAGAACAGAAGGCAGTACCTGAGTAGTAGGGGGGGGGGATATGACATTTTTTGATAGCGCCCTTGCACCGGTGGCGCCCTGTGCCATTTGCTATCGTTTACTCGCCTGTCGCCCACCGTGGTACCGAATGCGATGATACGGACCGTTTTAAGCAGTACCGAAAGAAAATAAGCTGGTTCTTGTTAAAATTTATGATAATATTTCTTATTTGTCTCAACTGTCTGCTTGTTAAATTTAAAGATAGTTGAAGAATTTGAAGATTGATGGAACTTCAATTGAAAATACAGAGTTTATTGCCCTCTATTTATGACGTGTCCATTTTGTGGCGGAAAGCTTAGGCACCCTAATAATTTCTTGTTGTTTTACATCTGTAGAAAATAAAATAAAATATATGATTTTGAACGCAAAGTTCGTTGCACGTAGAAAATTTGAAATCTATAATAATATCAGAAACTAACGACGTAGTATTATTCTTTTGCCTACATTCGTTTGAAAGTGAGCTAACGTGTTGATTTGGTGTTATGATTTTGTACTGGCCTTTTATATTGCGTACAGTTGAACATTGTCTACAAGTTCATTGCCATCAGTGGAAGAGTAAGTACTTTATTTTTATTCAACTTATATTTTTCATTAGATAGTCTCATCTTGAAATCAATATTCTAGGATGGTGTCTGCATCACATTGTAGTTAATATCAAAATGAGACCTTCTTGTCCATATTAAAATAATTATAGTTTAATGTACTCTCCTAACATAATTTTGTTGAATTTATAACTTTATTGTGACATTTGACGCGCTATTTTTCTTAAAATTTTTAATTGTGGTCTATAGAACTGAAGCCTGAATAGGGTAGGGGAGAAGGTATTAGAAGGAAGTTGAGGAATTACATGATAATTTAGATTGTGTGTTGCTGTAGACTCAAACTCTGGTAAAATTAGATGTCAACGCCGGGAATTGAACTTAGGACTGTGTAATTTGGCACGCTAAGGCAACGGAAGAATTGAAAATATATAGTTTTTGTCTCTTTAAATTGCATTATTTTCTGTGATTGAATTGTTAAAATTATGTTTTGCCCTCCACAATACGAAAAGAATACCACGAAACTGCGGCGAGTTGGTCTATTTAAATTAGAGTGATAGGCCAACCGAACTGGAACTTGACTGCCTACACTTTATTAATGCAGAGTTGGGGAACTTACGGATGCTTGATAAATTATTAAAAATCATGATAATGATGGATGGTTTGCCCAAAGGCAGCTCCTGAACTGAAGATATTAAAGCAGAGTGAACCAAATATGATTTTTCAATGCCTTTTATTAATTGAATATATCTTCCTAACAATGGAGCATACACTTTAACCTTGGTACTTGTGTTGTTTGCGCTAATTGGAAATTAAATATATTTTTATGTGAATGGGGGAAGAACGCATATTTGGAATTATGGTCACTTTAACCAGAAATATCAAGCAGATTTTAGTATTGAATTTGACTGTAATAGACAGGTGAAACAGTCGTGAAAGTAGAAATTTTGGGGAAAATTCCGAAAAAAAAAGCAATGCCACTTTAATTGCCATTATGTTTATTCATGTCACCTCATCTAATTGACAAACGGTTTGAGACCACACCGTGAATCGAACCCTGGACACCTGGACACATTAAGGATTGGCAAATTATTTAATGCCTGCTTTGTTGATTAGTAAACATACATTTATTTAACAGTTTTTTCTGTAAGTATTTGCTTTGCTGAAATAAATATTTATCACTGCTGCATAGGGAAAACTAGTTACTTTTACTTTATATTGACTATTATGAGAAACAGAAAGTGAATATTTTTTTTAAAAGCCTAAGGTATCTCAGCTCAGGCCGAGATAGGACAGGGCAGTATGAAGTTGAATCATAACTTGTTAGCGAAATATTATTTATTTATAGCCTTTAAGGAATTTTGAATTAGGCCGTATGGATTTTTAAACGCTAAATATCGTTTATTAATGGCGGAATGAAGAAAGTGGGAGCACATACGCTATTTGTGCATAAGAAAATTTACATGGTGCAAGCAGGGATCGATCCCAGGCATTAGAGGCAAATACTGAGTCCTTTTTGAAGCGAAAAATATAATTTGTTTGAAATTATTGCTGGAATATACACTTTTAGATAGCATTCATAAAACATATACTTCTTGTACACTGTGGCAGGCTGAAATATTTTAGTTAACTTATGCTATTTTGGGAAGAAGTATATTTTATAAGAACCTTAAACAAAATTTGACCACAGGCAGAAATATTTTTATTGGGTTAATGAATTTACTTAATTTCTTATATCTTTGAAAGCGTTAATCTAACATTAGCTTTTGTCCCCAGACGCAGAAATATAAAAAAGTGTATAAGATGTATTCCTTACGCCTTTGAAAGTTTTGCATCTGATTTCTTTATTTTAAACCGCACTCAAGTTTGTGTATATTTTTATATTTATGGAACTGCAGTAGTTTTATGAAAACAATTTAATTATTTATTTATTGGTTTAGACAATTTTGACTTAGACCGGATTCGTAGTTTCAGAACGAAAATATTCAGGGATATTGCTTTACAATTACCACAAACTTGGTCGTCATTGTCATGGTTCATGATAGAACACTTTTGGTGTTGTATCGTGATAAACATTAAAATAAATGGTCATCTGATAGCTGACTTCATAGTCCGAGACGGGAATTAAACTCTACGAAGGAACAGCTATTAAGTTAACAGAAATTTAGATTGGGTAAATTTCAATTTGTACGATCAGTTTAGATAAAATGAGGAATTAGAAATATTGATGTCCCAGGCGAGATTCGAACCCTGAGCTTTGAAGTCGCTGCCTTATCAATCATTGGTTAACAGTCTAAGCTAAAAATTTAGCTTAGGTTTAGTTTATTATGCCTATTACATTGTAAAAAATAATCCTAAAAAAGAAATATGCATGCCCCAAGCGGGATTTGAAACCATAACCTTTTATTTGCTGCTTTAGCGCTGATTCGGTATCAGATTAACATGGAACGCAAAAATAGAGTAAAACAAAGGACAAATAAAAAGGTAAAGCTATACCCTGTGCGATACGCACGCACCGTTAACGGCGTATGAGGGGGTGTGGAGGTAGTTCTCGATCATTTTCTTGACCGTCTTTACCTTCTTAAAATAATGTTTGTTTAGCATGCCTGGTGTTCGAGTGGAAAGTGTCCTTTGAATAATCTTATTAAACACTAATTATTTCAAATTTATCTTAACAGGTGAAAACATTGAAAACTTTGTACACTTTCATAAAACTGAAATTTTGCATTGGGATATTCTGAGGATATCCAACGGCTATCCCCAATTAAATAAGATTTTTTATCTTAATACAAGTAAAAACAAATACTTTCTATGCTATATTTTAACCCCGCACTCCTTTTTGCAATAATTTTTTGCTTTTTCCTTAATATGTTATAAATCACTGTTACTTTAGCTAAACTGGTATAAAAATAACAGAGATAAGTAGCAGTTATTCATAGTACTTTTAAATGCATATATGTTGGCCCATTTGAGGCGCTCATCATCTTACAATCTTTCAAGAAAGCCTTAGAGTGAAATTCTTTACTGTAGTAATAAACGCTTGTCATAGGGTTTTATTTTATTTATGATGAATATAGTTTCATTAGTTCTTAAATTTTCTCTCTTCTCCGAACATTTATTCTTTTGTTGAAGTTAGAAATACTGAAACCAGACAATTTTAGAAAAAAAGGTTCCTACATCTAATTTCTCATGCTTCGCGCTAAAATCACGGTTGGCAGTAGTTAACATTTTGTTCGAATTGATTTTTTTTCTCAGAAGAGAGGGGATTATTTTTTTTGTGCAAAGTTAAAACTAATTACGGCTCGAACTATTCCATATACGTTTGACTATTGATTAAGGTTTCGCTCCAATAAAACAACAATTGTTTTCTGCTCTTATTTTAAGGAAGTAACTTATAAAAGAATACTTTAAGCCGCCAGTTATTGTTAAGAATTTCAGTATAGATTCCTGCTGAGTCATTTAACTTAGACCATTCGTAATTACAGTTAGAACAATTTAATTTATAGTTAATAAGATGAAGCTGAAGACCGGCAGGCTGTTTATAAATATTTGCAATGCTGTATTTACAGAATATTCATAGAATATTCTTTCAATATTCCTGGAATATTTCAGAATCATTCCCAATTCAAATAAATCCTTGCCATAACGTTCACTAAATAAAACATTTTGAAGTCCTCCACATAAATTAAAAGTACAATAAAATATCCATGAAGGATTGAGAATATATATCTAAATATATTTCAAGGATCCATAATTGAAAGGAAGTTGTAAATGCGAGATTTTGTCAAATATTCTGCTTGCATTCAATTATGTCTAGCAGTGTCAAACTTAGTATCAACATTAACTAACATTTTCGAAACTACTATGTTTTTCCATAGAACTACTACATCTAAGCAAAGCAAATTGTCAGCTTATTTCATAAGAATTATTACCTTTGTCGGTAAAATACTGTGAAGTCTATGCGAAGCCTAAGCCTATGAGGCCTCTGCCTAGATTTCCAGCTTTAACTTGATTTGATTAACCGAGGAAAGTACTTTCTTATCATATTTTTGAATCGCAGTAGAATATTTGTAGTCCCAGGCATAGAGACCAAACCTTCTCAAATTTTGCGATGGGACTCTCTGCTGAAGTTTTGCAATACGCAAATTTATAGTATATACTATGAGAATATCAACTAGAGTTTCAGCAAAATTCTTGAATTTTCTACCATTCAAGTTCTATCTAATTGGCTAACAGACATTTGACACGCTTTCTAAGCAAATGGTCTTCAGTTTGATTAACGGCTTGAGCAAAATGTATCTATAGGACTTAAAATTATATTGAAATTTGTAGTTGAACAGAAATAATGCAGTAACTTTGTGAAATCATATTTCCTAAAATCTTTGAAATTAATTTATGGCTATCTATATTTATTAGGAGATAGAAACTTGCCTTTTAGTCATTATAACCAGTGTTTCTTTCGGAGAAATCTTTTCGGATGGGTTCATATAATATGTTCACTTTTATAGAACTTTGGCTGAGTATATTTTTATATAGGACGCAGGGTTAACGGCGTATATGCCTGAAGATATTTTTGTATGTAAAGTCTATATTATTTGCTCACAACTGAAATATGCAACTCCCGGTTTTAGAAATTTTGTCTTGGTGGACGCTTATTATTTTGAAAATGTTAAATTTCTTAAAATATATTACCATGATCATATTCAGCCATTTTCTATTTACTAGTGGATCCCTTTTTTCTTCCTATCTCTGCCGATATCTTTATTCCTGTAACTTTTGAAAGATATAATTTGTTTGAACAAAATTGAAAATAGTTCAATTGTATTTCGACGTCGTCTGTAGGAATACAATATAGTAGATTTGTCGTGTAATCATGTGAATGATTAGTTCAATTTTTCTTAGTATCAGTTACATCTTTTTCGTTTGTACATTAGATTATTCATTTCTTTGCCTGTTTCTACATTATTCTTTGTTGTGAAATGGCTTATTCTTTAACTCGTTTGTGCATTCAATCTTCAAATTTCACAGGCATATTATATTTTAAGTAAGGCCCAGTGATTTTAAACATTACGCGTCATATATTATACTAAAATTTGTGCACTGTGCTTTTTGCTTATGGGCGGCAACCAGCTAGGTTGCACTAAGAAAAATAATTAGGGAAACAGAGAGATACGCATACATATACAAAGAAAGAGAGAGATGAAAATATTTCACAGGATAAAAGGTGAATTAAAAACAGATAAAAAGAGAGAGAGAGAGAGAGAGAGAGATAGTCATTCCACAGTATAGAATGTGAAATTAAAAGAGAGAGAAGAGTCTTACAGAATCTACTTCAAAAATATAGAAAAGTTTGAACATTTGATTTAGGCATTAAAATGTAGAAGTGATAACTCTAAAATATTAATATGAGAATATGATTTTAACTTTTACCTATTAGAATGTATCAGGGATGACAAGGGGTGTGCTGAATGTTACTATAGGGTTTCAGTGATTACTTTTGGCGCAAAATTAAACGGTGAAAAACTCTGGCGTACCATTTACCATAGTAGCATTTTCCAGTATTTTGGAGCGCCCACAGGACATTGACTGAGGCAACACTGAATGGGATAACATTTTACAAGCTCATGTATCAATGCTATCAAAAATTTAGTTTTCCTTCACAAACAAATATTATAATAATATACTTTTTACTCATCAATAACCTTGGTTAATGCTGAGTGATAAATAGTAAAAAGTTCCAATTAGCTTTAAGCATGTAGCATTCATGTAACTTGACCAATATTAGGCTATTCTACAAAAACAGTTTCCATTTGCAAGAAGTTAATGAAAGAGAATATCTAAACTTTTGTCATATTTTCATATAAATCGCAGGATGTAAAATAAAACAAAACTATTTAATTTTTATGATCAATAAACCTGTAAAACAATTTTGCATTTTCAAACTTTAAGATTTAAGAATAAAAGGTAGTATACATGAAAATGCAATTATCTTCTAAAATTTCAATGTATATGTGAAATATCAATATTTTCTCTCTAAGTAGCATATGTTGAACGATTTAGTACTTCTCATGTATTGTACTTGTAAATCAACTTACGTTCTTATTTTACTTCAAACAATTAAAGGTAAGTTTCTTGAAACTTCTAATATAAAAATTAATACCTTTAGAATATTATGGAAGAATTTCAATCTTTAAACAACATATTCGATACGATTTCCAGAACTTCAACAATAATAATAATATTTTATATGAATTCAGCAAGGACTAAGAGTTTTGGTATTCACTTTCTTTTTATTTCAATTTGAAAGAACATACAAAAGTTTTATGTATAAAAAGTATACATAAACAGTGTTTTAACAGTTTCAAGTTTGTTCAAAGAATCATATAAGTTTTAAATTTGACACTTTCATTTACTAGGAGGAAAAGCGTTAATGTCTTTTTGAATAATTTTTCCCCATAAGAAATTCTTTATGTGAAAATAATCGCCGTAAACATTAAATAATATCAATACTAGTAAAATATTGATGTTTCGAAATATAGGTATTGAAAATTTGAAGGAAGTTAATATGATGCATAATCACTTTCCACGTACGTCCTCTGACGTAATACCCTTCATCTACTTAACTAATAACACAATCATGATACAGATCATTAGAAATATTATAAAAGCAGTGATGACAAATTAATGGTACGTTTTTGCTTTCCCAATATTCAATTGTTTCAAAAATACATAGTTCTTGAATTATATCTTTCACACAGCGACAGGAATTCACATTCTCCTGAACAAGTTCCACTTTTACACTTAATGGTGGTTCAGTGCTATCCATAGTCACAGATGCAGCTTCACTCTCCGCCACGTTAGCATCGTCCGCAGTTAAATTATGGTATCCTTGATCAGCATCCAATATAAATACCACTTCCTAGCTTGATAATGAGGCACTGCTACAATTAGCCGGAGATGATGAATCATTATTCGTTCATCCATAGTAAGGTCTTTAGAAAACGCAGGGTAAAGGTTAAACCAGATGTGTGAACAGACTGTCACTAACGTTCCCCGCCGCAGTTAGAACACGACTGACGACAAAAATAAAGCAATCCACTTTACCCTGCTCAAAGTATGAAAATAATCTTAAAATAAAAATTCCTAACTTGCTCCGCAAACACCTGTTATACAACAAAGATGTGACAGGAAGCAAAAATTCGTTTAAAGGAACAAGATCTAACTTATTCCCTCAGTATAAAAATCTAAGACAAGGGAAATAAACACCTATTTCTTGAACATGATATTTAAGATTAAAAGCAAACTTAGTCTTCATACATCAGAAAGTAAATTCCGTGAACATTCAAATACTTATAAAATCAATGTTTTGTTCTATACCTTTAATAACCTCGAAACAATGCTTGTCTTTGGGAACAAGTTAAAATTTAAAAAAGTAGAGTTGCAAAAATTAAAATCAATCTTTCCCTTCTATGATTAGTGTTTTGATTTACATGATTAATAATCACGAAACAAAGTTTCTGTATATGCGTTACTAAAAATTATAAAATTATACATTTAAATGTAAATCAGTGTTCCATTTTAGAAAATTACTCTTCAATACACAAACGAAAAAATACATACTGCATTCGTATCTAAGAAAAGTATAAACACTTGTTTAAACAAGTTCAACTACTTTCTGACCATTTAAGTTTTTGAAAGTAAAATGCACAGGTTCATTTAGTGATAGGTTATTCTTTATTCTGTCTTTGAATTAGAATATTGTTTCTTGTTCTTCTTTATGTAGAAGTAATTCGTATAAATAATATTCAAATTGCTCGATATTCTCAAAATCATTATTTTGATAGATATGTATTGTACATTTGCGAAAATTAATAGGATGCATCATTGCTTGATAGGTAGGACTCCTCACATCATATTCTTTAGTTATAGATCTGCTAATATTATTATGATATAGTTCGTTACGAATAGTATAAAAACAGAAATGAGTTACTTTTTCTTTACGTTCACAATTTTAAATGGCTTGAACAATACATATTTCATAAATTACATTTTCCACACAACGACATGAGTTTTCACTGTTAGAAACAAATTTTACTTTTACACCTAAAGAGGATCCACTGCGATACATGCCCGTAGATAAGGCTTTATTATCCGTAAAATCATATTCAGCTTCCTCTGTACATTAATATTCACAATGATAATCAGAACTCTATACTTGATGACGATGTACTACGGGAAATATTATATTTAATATATAACATGGCAGTTTGATACAAATGGATGTTAGGAGGTCCTAATAAGTCAACTAAACTTGTAAAAAATTATCACTAAGCTTCTCTTGCATAGTTTGAACACAACTGAACAGGAAATATTTAAGTCTTTTCCACATGTACTATTGAATTACATCTTGTCTTGAACATAAAAAATCCAATAAAAATATGATTCTCACAACAAACATCAAAAGATGTTAAAAATAAAATTTTCTTAACACAGCATGTTCAATCATGCTCCTCTAAGGTTCAAAACAAACTTGCTCCCTCCTCCCGAGCACCACAGATGCAAAACAAGGAAAAACTCCACGTTGACCGATTGTCCATTCAAGCAAAAGAATGATAAACAAAGAAAAAATTCGCCAACACCTGTTATGCGGCAAATATCAAAATAAATTAGTTCTGTCTTGCTTCGCGTCGACGCTTTGTTAAAGTAACATGAATGTCATTCAACTGGCGCCGATGTCAATCAACCGGAAGACAGGAAAAGAATTCTTTTGAACACCTGCACAGTGAAATTCTAATGAGCATCAGGTGGATGCAAAACAAGATAAAACGTGTTCTTCAACATAAGAATGTGAGAAGAAAAACTAATGAGTCAAAAAACAGTTTCTATTGATTCTCTGTTTAGATAAAAATAAGTCCATAACTGATCTGTGTATTGAAAATATAAAAATAAAACTTATTTTTCCATTTCACAAAGTGAAACTTTCTTCAGTTACTATTTTCCTAAAAAGTTTAAATCGAGATTTCAACGTGCTTAATTTAAAATTATAACTTAAAATTAACGTTTTAAAAATTTAAATCAATTTTTGGAAGTTTTAAAGAATAGTTTATTATGTTCGAGTAATAAAAATTGAAAATAAAATAATGCTTTTTTGTAACTTAATATTTAAAATAATGATTCTTAACTTATGATTTTATTTCTTTTTATCTTAGGATAGTCATGGAAATTAAAGAAGTTTCGACTTAATAGCGTGGAAGATGAACACTTCATTTATAATCTTGAAGAGGTAGAGGCATCTATGTTACCTGTTTCCGCTGGTACTACTACTACTAGTAGTACTACTGGTGGTAATGCTAGTGCAGTAGATATCGAAGATTCAATAGTTGAAGGAAAGAAAGAGAGTGTTTAATGAGGTTCTTAGTTTTCTTCCTTCAAATGAAGGAAAGGAAGTAGAAGTTGTCAGAAAAGTGCTTGGATTTTTTCATTTAATGAGGATACAACAAAC
This sequence comes from Lepisma saccharinum, assembly GCA_022664845.1. Taxonomy (NCBI): domain Eukaryota; kingdom Metazoa; phylum Arthropoda; class Insecta; order Zygentoma; family Lepismatidae; genus Lepisma; species Lepisma saccharinum. Next base: position 16,961 of record JAGDQP010012012.1, read on the forward strand.
TACTTAGAATGGTGTCACTGTTCCCCCACCTGTGTGGATGGTGATTATATTTGGAAGGTTATAAATAAATGGTATTCCGTGAACCCGCAGGAAGCGTTATTAAGTGATCGATGTTTCTTCCAGTTTCACCAAGAACAATTCAATACATGTAAAATCCAAGAAAATTCAGTATTACGTACTCGTGCAGTAAATAATATTTTAATGGAAAAACGAGTAAGAGGTATATATGATCAATATGGTGTACGTCATCAGAATTCAGATTAAGATGTAAAGAGAATATTCTTTGGATGATTGAATCATATGGTAAAGATTGAACCGCAATAAATCAAAAACAGTTAATAAAAAAGATTTTTACCCACCTGTGACGTAAAACTATTAAATTATCTCTTTTAGAAAACGGTAAAATGTATCACTTCAATAAAAATGAATATAAAACCTGTAATTTATCCAAATGATCAAAGACTTCTGAATAAATATAAGGAAAATAAAATATTTTGTTTTTCTCTCTTTTATTTAAGTTATATAATTATCATTCATTTTTGCATTTTCTTTTAACCTTAAGCTATTAAATTAGTACCATTAATTCTCCGTCCAAGATTTGAAATGAGAAAACATGTTTGAATTCCCTTAATTATTATTACCGTATTATCTTACAAATGTGAACGTAAGAATGATGAAAGAGTGTGAAATTATTATTATTAGGTTTTAACTATATACATCTAATGATATGTAAATATGTTTTATTTCTAAAATCACAAGTAAATAATAAAGAGTACCATAAAAGGCTTTTAATAATTATTAGGTTATTCTTAAAAGTTTCAAACCCAAGTTTTATTTTGTGAAATTAAAATTTCGAGTTTAATAATTCGTAAATATTGTTTAGTTAGGCAGAATTTTCTTTCGTTTATTTTTCTTTAAGTGAACGTAAGGGAGATGAAAGAGTGTGAATTTATTATTATAAAGTTTTAACTATATACATTTAATAATATTTAAATATACTTTTTTCTAAAATCACAACTAAATACTAAAGATTAATTTAACAAAGATTTTATTATTTAGTAACTAATCTTTCTTAAAGTTTTAGAGGGAAGTTATTTTTTAAAATAAAATTTCAAGTTTAATAGCTAGTTAATAAATTTTACTTAATCAAAATTTTATTTCATTCATTTTCTTTTTGTAACTTATTTATCTTTGCTTAAACAGTTTCAAAGAACAAAGTTTCAATTTGGAAATTAAGTCTCAACTTTTCATTTTACTTTAAAAACGTAATATAAATTATTTTCTTTTCACTTCAATGAAATTTTAACAAAGTTATTTATTCTCCACTTAAAGTTTATGAAAGTAATTTAATTTTATTTGAGGAAATATTTATGTTTAGTAAAATATTTCAGTTAAACAACAGTTTAATAAAAAGTAAAATGTATTTTACAAAATAATATTTTAGTTAAACAAAAAGCAGTTTTAAATTAATTTTACTTCAACTAAATTTCCTGTAAGTTATTGATTTTGCAATTAAAGTTTCTAAAAGTAATTTCATTTGAATTTTTATGTATATTAATAATTGTACAATATTTTACTTAGACAAAAGTTTAATAAAGTATAATGTATTTTACAAAATAATATTTTAGTTGAACAAATAAAAAGTTTTCTAAATTATTTTTATTTGAACGAAAACGAAAAAAGTTTTTTAAAATTATTTTTACTTTTGTAAGTTATTTGTTACTTACACAAAGGTATTTATACTTAAAATATTTTTTAAAATAGAAATATTCCAAATTTAATATTTATTGAAATTAAAGTATCATTCAAATTTTCCTGAAAAGAAAACTAATTCACATTTTTTCTCAAAGTATTATCAATTCATGGATAAATAAGAAACTGGTTCTATATAATAATTACAAGTTTATTTCAAACTCGTAAAAGTAGTAATACAATAGTCTATGTACATAATAAAATTACAATTTTATCTTCAATAAATCTTCCACAACTTTTGAACTTTGTAAGTTTAACCAGCATTGAAGTAATACATAATTTTTTACAGCGCAACAGTTCAGTTGCTTAGATATATGGTAAGTACAATACTTCACAATATACATTAAAATTTAATTATTTAAGCGAAGGATAACTTTCATCATTTACATCTTTAACATTCTTTCTTGGAAATAGCTTTTGAATCCAGTGTTGTGTTTAAATACTTTTAAAAAAGAATACAGCACAAACTTCGGAGAGTTGTTCAATTATTATTCGACTATGGGTTATAGTATACCCATTTGACGTATCTCATGATAATCCGTGAAAATTTTCAGTTAACCATTCGCACACTGTTTTTGATAGCCTATTGATAATTCTACCATTTCACATGGAAGTTTTACCGTACAATGAAATAGAGCAGCATCAGTTGATACAATACAAAATTCACGTATAATAAATTCGTGGGATGACATTTTAAAACCTTACATGTCAATAATATATTCTCTTGAACAAAGTAAAGTTTTTACTCGAGAAATTGTTTATTAATAATAGTTGGAATTAGTTTTGCAATAAATTCTGTATCTTAAAAAATAGTTCTACATTTCTTAAAAAAACATATTCACTGGAATAGTTAAATGTCATAATAATCAGTAAATTCTTTACGATCGTTTATATGATTCATTAAATGTTTTGATATAATAGATCCACTATTCCAATGATATATACACTGGTGGGTAATGTTTAATGTACATCCACTACAAGGAATTTGATTTTGTTTTAAATAAATGTTTACTGTTTCTAATATAGATGAGTCTAGAATAAGTAAAGCATTGCAAACGTACACTCCATTTCTTTTCACACTAGCAGTTCAATTAACAGTCAGTGTTTTCAGAACTATATAATATATCTTTTGAAATTAGTTTATCTTACCCCTTCAACTATACCTTGAAGTAAGTTTCGTAATCCACATTCAAAAGTCGCTATTCTAAATTCACCACTATTTTCATGTTTCGCTAAATAAGCATTAAATATCTGCATGAAGTTAGTAGGTTTAAGCACTGCGTTCCAAGTAGGATCATTCATAATTTTATTAACGTTGAAGTTCATTCAAGTCCCATCTGAGACAAGTATGCTCTAACTGATTACGAATATTGTGGAAACATTCTGCACAGATTAAAGGCGAAATAAGACAATTAAAACTGTCTTTGGCTTCCCAAATACAAAGTTCTTCAATAACATTCATCCCAAACGGACAGGACGGAATATTAGGCTTTCAATCACTTTTAGAAGAAACAGTTTCAACAGCATGAGGGTTTAATTTAGAAGAATTTTTCAAAGTTGAAGATTCACTCTGGAAATCACCATTAGAGAAAACAAAGTTTGATTCACTCTGGGAACAACTACTCACTGACACTGGAGATTCAATAGGACAATCAAAACTAGTCACAAAGGAAGGACTAGGAAACCTACTTTGAATATGCACCAAATGTTGCATGTTCTGCTTGATCTACCGCAGAAACAAAACTGTCAGATGAGTAAGTCTCATTACACCACAATAAGTTTCCGAATACATGATAAACTGAGACCGGTTTCCCTGCTGCTGTTATCAGTCTATTCCTGCAGCTGCTGGTGAGAACGAATCCACTTCTTACTTTTCATTTTCCAATGAAGGGCCACTTTCAATATCAGTCACATCATGAACTTCACCTTTATAAATGTCGATAATAACAATACGTGGTGTGTTCGACCATGAGGAAATGGACGAAGAGTCAAGGCGCCATTTTCCCCTGATCTATGGAAATTGACGGCGGGCCACATATTCCCCACCATCAAGAGGTGAGGATAATCGGATTTTCGCCCCTATGTCGACAAGCAAGATACTGACGACTGCCAGGAAATGGCCCGACGACGAAAAGCCTCTTGTGGCTGCACGCCGACTTTTCCCGAACAATTCCTCGACAATTAGTCTCGGTCTCGCCTATCCCGACGCTGGTTCGATTAAAACCCCGAAGATTTGCCGTCATAGTCGGAATTTGGCTTGATGGGTTGTCATTCAAAACTTTTGAAGACAAGTCAAAATTTGATCATTTTAAAACTTTCAATTAATTTGTAACATTCTTTTGGATATTACGTTATTTTGGTGAACAAATGTTCGTTTATTTTACAACTAAAAATATTATTCGTTTGTAATAGTTTAGCAATGATTAATTGAATTTTTATCGTACAATTTTAACGTATAACTCAAAGTATTTTCTGTTTGTTACAATTTCAAATCACTCTGTTACACATTTGGATTTTACTTTGTGTGGTGTCTTGGATTATAAGAACTCAGTGTGTTTTCATTTTATTTTACATTGCGGTTTTGAAGGTTAGGTAAATATAAGGAGGTGTTTAGCTAAAGGTAAAATGTTTCATTCTTTGTTTATATTTGTTCATGAAAGTTACAAGTTATGAAAAACTACAAGTTACACTCACCTTGGTTTGTAAAAGTTGTTTCGTGATAAAGTTTGCCAACGTACAAACACAAAAACACATATACACAAAAACAAACAAATTCTAACTGTTCTGCGCAGTGTTCCTATATTATCTTGATCATATTTATTACGTTGGACGTACTATACTTTGTCATTACAACATAAATAGCCATAATTTGAGTAGGGTTTTTATCGAGACGAGATGAGACTAGTATCAGTCTCGTTCTCAACTCGAATTTTTTAGGACAGTCTTGGTCTTGGTCTGGTCCCGATATGAAAATTCCGGTCTTGGTCTTGGTCTCGGTCTCGATTGTAAACCTCATTCTCGTTTCGGTCTCGAGTCTCAACACGTTAGTCTCGGTCTTGTTTCGAGAGTCTCGAAAAACGGTAGACTTTAAAAAGTTGTCGTCCTTTGATTTGCTTCAAATGTGTACGCAAGTTTTCTGATCTCAGTACAAGAACAAGAATATTAATATGATACTAACATAGTTTGTTACATTGTTAATTTGGGCTTTAGATTAGAAATAATAATCTGAAATAGAGAGAAAAACATTACGATTTTAAAGTAATATAAAGCTTTAGTTAGGGCACAGAATAAGTGAGATACATGAAAATATTTATATTATGAAAACGGTTGCATTGTATATCACAAATTGCGAAATTGGTATAAGTAGCATTTACATTTTCCAATTTCCAAATTATATTTCAATTGATTGAGTAACTGTTAAGGTACGTTAAACATGAAAAATTTACATTTTAATCGAAAGTTTCTACCAGATTTATAGAAATAAATGAAGTTAAACTCTTAAAGATTTCCCGAAACATTCCTGTAACAAGTTAGGCAACCATAGCTACCCGGAAATTTTCAATAATTTGGCTAATAAACGGCATCCATCATACAGTTCTCAGGAATTTTGGAAGCAAAAGAAAAGAAAACAGAACTCTAAAAATTTGAACACTGGTTCTTTAGTCAAAAATCCAGCGTCGTTTCTCTAAATTTTCAGTTAAAAGAAAACAGTATAGAGTGATGGATTTATGTTTGCTGAATCCCGAAGATATAAACTAAGTTCATCCCACGACTTGCGACACATTTCAATCATTTATGTAATTGTCAATTAGGGTTCAGAATTCCCATTTACTTAAAATATTTCCCATTTCTACCAAAATAAGAACTGGCAAAACGGTGGCAGCAAACTCTTGATCAACATTACATGCACAGCTGCGATAAGAAACAGTCTTTTTTTATTCTTCGTATGTGCAGAACTGAAAACGAAAAATATCCAGATAATCATACGAGAAGTCTCTGAGTTTTATTCCATTACAGTGAAACAATATGAAATACTAAAAATTATGCGAAGCTTCATTTAGAATTCCTAGAAACGTTAGCAAATTTTTAACGGCAACAAAAATTTTACTTATTGTGAACTTTTTTTCCGAGAAAATAATCAAATACAAAAAAATTGAAAATACCATTCACCAAACTCCACAGCCACACGAATCAATTAGTTTACGATACTGCTCTATATTGATTAAGGAGCCAATTCATAGGTATGGTATGGGTTACAGCTGCACGTTTATACATTAAAGCAAAAAGGAAAGAGTGAAGTGTGTTCCCGGTAGGTGCTACTTTCAAATAGCGTACTGCGAATCTTATAGACTGAAATAAGCACATTGATATTTCAAATAAGCCGTGTTATTAGATTAAAATGTCATTCCAAATATCCTAGCAAATATTCTGTAAAAAGCGGAAACACGAAATGGATGAAAGTTACTCCGTTTTATGGAGAAATAAAAGTGGAAAATTAACGTTTGTTGTATTTACTCTTAAATGTGGATATAGTGTAAGCTCTTTAGTGGAAAGATTGTTAACCTTAACTCCATTTTAAAGTTTAACATTTTCTTTGTAATAGCTTAACGTTAACTGAAAAAAGGTTGAAACTGGCCAATTATTTTTGGCAGTGAACGTTCAACTTATTTTACGCTTTAAATTCGGTCTTTTTCTGATAGTAGTGTAAGCTAAACTGGCCATTTTGAGGTTACGTTCTTTTATGGATGAAGTTTAAACCTTGGTTGGATATTCTATAATCCCATACCAGGAATAACGTTACTTCCTAGTCACTTCTGCCAGTTTGAGTGTTTATATTGTTTCTACATTGTAAACAGTAAACAGTTTACTGGTGGACCGAGGACGACAAGGATTGCATTACCGGAAAGAGAAATTAAGTTGGGTATAAATCTTTACACTGTAGCAAACATATCTCGCTAGACATTCCTCGTAGTAAAATTAACATGTTAATGATTAACCTTCTTCGCAGTAATTTCCTAGCTATAAATATAACTCGGAAAGCCATGTGAATCAACTGCCTTTAGCCGATCCAGGTGGCCGAACGGTCTAGCGCGCTAGTCTGTCGAGTCAAGGATCGTGGGTTCGAATCCCGCCTCGGGCATGGATGTGATTTTAACTGTGTTGTCCGTAGTTAGGAAAAATCAGTTGAAAGAGTTGCAAGAGTTGTAAGAGTTAAACCAGTTGGGTGACGCATTCGGTTAGGGTGCGTTTCACCTTTTTTTTTAAAAAAAAAAAAGTAGCTAAGTGGCGAGAACATAGGATCCAGTGTGCTAGTGGATCCTGGATCGAAACCCTACCACATCAACATTTTTTTAAATTTTAAAGGAACATTACCTTTTCTTCTTTTCTACATTCAAAGTAAAACGTTCAACCGAAAACTGGCTGAATGCAGGTTACTCCAAAAAGTGGAGGCAGCTCAGCTGCTTCCACTTCTTGGATGCAAGTTGTGTCTCCTATTTTTGCAGTGTAAAGGTTGAAAAATCAACCTTACTGTGTCTAAGGCACACTATGTACTATCATGGCGAATATAATGTTTACATGACTTTGTTATACACAATTTTTCTCTAAGCCTAGAATGTAGGCCACCCAACTGACGCAGAGTGGGCCGTGTGTGATTCAGAGAGTATGTGAGTGAGCAAGCAAGGGTTGGAATTTTCTTTCCTTTAACAGAAAGCATTATATCATGTCCTGGGTTCTGGAAAGATATTCATGATTTCTTGTAGAATATAGCAAAACAACAAATAAAAAAATCTTAAACAAATCGAATTTAAAACACCATTTTTATTTTAGGTGGGTCACTAGTTGAAGTGTACTGAAAAGTATAATTCAAATGGTCCAATAGAAAAGAGCTTTACCGAACATAGAGAAACAAAGATGAACTTTAAAACCTATGGTTCCTAGGTAATTATTTCTTCCTCAATGAATTCCATAGAACACTAACGTTATGCATTAAAGACAACAGAAAAGGTCTGTTTCTATCAGTTCTTAAAAATAGGGCACGATGCACGATATTTATGCTTTATAATTTCTGATATTATCTTGTTTTTTACGTTATTTTGTGTGTGTGTGCACGTGATAAACATCGAAACGAGTATGCTTTCTTCCGAGCGCCGAGCCTTATTTGGTAGAACGTTGGTTTCGTATTCGGGAGTTTCTCGGTTCGGTACCAGCGGCTGGCCTCTCCCTGACATAAAATGTTCCAGTGTTTTTCTCAGCCACACCAGGCATGTACCGCGATGATACACTTCGCCAAAAAAAATTGCGACATTCAAACGCCGTGCAGCTAGGCAATAAAATGGCACCTTCACATCCCATAATCGTGTCTGGTAAATAGACCCCTTTCTTCTTTCTTCGTCTCGCCCATACTAAAATCAGCAAACATCATGAGTTTTTTTTTTTCAAAATAAACGTGTATCAATACCGATAAAATGAAAGAATATAAGCGAGACGAATCAATATACATAAGTTGATGGAGGGAGAAATATAAACCCATACAATGAAATATTGAAACCAATGTTAGACAGAAGCAGAGAAATGAGAGAGAGAGAGAGAGAGAGAGAGAGAGAGAGAGAAAACAAAGGGGAGAGAGGAGAAGAAGAAGAAGAAGTACAGATAAAAATATGGAATTTAAACGTAGTAAAAATATTAAGTTCAGTTCCCACAGTATAAAGCTCAGTTCCCACAAATCAAACGTAACAGCAAGAGAGAAGTGACTTTTGGATTTTATATTTTTTCAGGGTTATTCGAATGTATAAGCGGTGCATAAAAAATTCATTAAGTCACTTTTAAAATGGAGACTAAACTTGGTGGTCAGATTAAATATTCATGATTTCCAGTGAAACTCCAGAGTTTTGAGACACATCTAGGATAATGTCAAAAGCGTAACACAAATGTTTTGTTTGCGCGGGGTTAGTTTGCAAATTCGATGGGGCTTATTAAACATTCTGGTTCGGAATACTTTGTAATCAGGAATTCTGCCGGAATGTTCACATTAGGGACAGACGGGAGGGTGGACGTTGAGTTTCGCAGAGTTTCTCTCAACTTTTGTCCGAAATATGTTAAAGTTGGGGGTAGTCTCGAGGATTTGGGGTGACACCCCCACACAGGGGCGGGAGTCTGGCGGAATCACTGACTGTAACAAACCCAGTAGATACCGTAGGCCTTACCTTCTATTCCAGGTTACTAATGCAATTTGAACATAAAAAAATGAATGAATAATATCTTTTTCTGCTTAATTTCTATCAGAAAGAGCCAAGATTACATATGCAAACTGTATCACAATGAAAAGTTACAAATGTTCAAAAGCAAAATTAGCATATTCCTATATAGTCTGGGCGGTACACAAAAATATACTGCATTTTTTGAACACATAATGCCGCTTTGCACAGAGGTACTTCGAACCTAAGAGAACAATTTAGGAAGGGGAGGCATTCGAAATTTTCCTTAGAATTCAAGATGACGGCCATTTTCCAAAATGGCGTCTTCCATCGAAAAAAAAAATAAAAACTTTCACGCTATATCATGTTTGGTGTCGTTTCAATATGTTTTTACTCGTAGAACACACATATCACGTCGAGGCATTCAAAATTTCACTTAAAACCAAGATGGTGGTCATTTTCCAAAATGGCGTCTTGCGTCAAAAAAATTCTAAAAACTTTCACGCTATATCATGTTTGGTGTCGTTTCAATATGTTTTACTCGTAAAACACAAATCTCACGTCGAGGCATTCAAAATTTTTCTTAAAAATCAGTATGGCGACCATTTTCCAAAATGGCATCTTGCGTCGAAATTTTTTAAAAAACGTTCACGTTATATCATGTTTGGTGTCGTTTCTGTTAGAAATGAAATAGAGGAAAGATTCCCATTATTGTAATACGAGTATGCATGGCGAATGACGTCAATATCTGAAGGTTTAGGCCTCGACAGATGTAGGATGACGGGGAAGGAATAATATGAACATTTATTAATGGCGAAGCAAAGTGACACAGGTCATGATCACTAAAGTTTAATTCAAATTAACTTAAAAGAACACACAAGAGAGTCTTGAAAAGTTCTACTCAACATATTCCGTCACCTCAAGCATCTACCTCTGTTACTGGAGATGAAGGGCGTTACGTAACTAGATAAGCTGTTCGCCAATGAATACAATTGCAAACATATGTTGCTTGTGTAGGCGTGGAAAACTATGGAATAAACCGTTGCATCAAGTGATGACATTCGAAGTCAAATCTCAACTTCGAAGTGCAGTAACACCAGAAACACTTGCAGCACTTAGTCCAAGAGACTTTATCTCCCAAGAAGTAAAATATTACAAGCAGTGTATTAATAAGTACATGAATACGTTGCGGTCAAGAGCTGATGTGAAGCAAAACAAGTTAATGTGCGAGAGGATCGCATTTGCAGAATTAGTTTCATACATACAAGGAAAACTTGACACAGAGGGATAGATTTCGTTTCCAATATGTCTGACCTAAGTAAAATTTACGATGATGGGCTCAACATTTTGTTACGTGTAATAGTTCATGATTATGTTAAATCTCATACATCTCGCTTGCAGGAAAGAATTGAAGCCCACTTTCCTCAGCTTATTCCAATCAAATCTGGAACTGGATACCAACTTGTTCGGAATACAATTAACTTCCTTAGCTACGCAAGAAAGAAAATTGTGATGGAGATGCTGTCGCCTGCATGATGTTCTTGAGATGTTTGAGAAAAGAAATTTCAGCACAATATGTTTCATTTTCTTAAAATTTCCAAAAAAATTGTCAAAAGAAGGCTGTACACCTGCAATGATAGCCATTGTTAGTATGTAATACTTTATGGTACGTTTGTTCAAGAAGAATGCAGTGTCACCCAACCTGCTTTGACTATCAGTCAATTGGTGATGTTTAATCATCATGAAAGAATACCTAAAGGTATTATTGTACACAATAAGACACATCATGAACCTCCTTTACCACTCTATATCGGCTTATCACTTTATGGAAGGTCAAGAAGCAAGTCAACTATTGATGAATTACATAGCCTTGGGATATCTGTGTTATCAAATCGGATATATGAAGTAACATCAAGTGTGTGCCAATTAGTTGTGAATCGTGCCGCCGAGGAAGGCGTTGTATGTCCTTCAAACTTGCAACATAACGTTTTCACTGTTGCAGCATACGATAATATAGATCATAAACCAACCAGCAGCTCTAAGGGATCGAAGGGATCATTCCATGGAACAAGAATATCTGTTTTTCAGATGCCAAATTCGACAAATCCGGGACAGACAACAAAAACTTCATCCACGGATGTGAACAACCGTTCACGCAGAGTACCTGAACTCCCTGACAACTTTTCCATTGTTAAACCAATTAGCCTTCCATACAAACAACCTGGAATTTCGCAATGCAACATTCTAGGTGAAAACATGATGCTTTCCTTCAGATTGAACAATAATTTTCATAATGAAGAAGACTGGTTAAAATTCATTGGAAAACACCATTAAAATGACACTTATGAAGGTAGTGAGTGACCTTTCGTGGGCAGCATTTCACGCAAACAGTTATACTGGAGATCTATAAAGCAGTTAATTCCTTATTTCCACTTTTCCATAAAGAGTCTTCATCAGTTTCCATGATATGCCATGCATTTAATTGTATGAGAAGTGTTATTAAGCTTCTGAATCCTGGACAAACACTTCTCACTTGATTTGACCAACCGTTATATACTGCAGCAAAACTAATCCAGTGGAATTGGCCTCAGCAGTATGGAGAAACCTCATATGTACTCATGTTTGCACCATTCCATGTAGAACAAGCATTTCTACGTGTTATTGGACAATTATTGAACCCCAGCGGGTGGGTGGAAATAGTTGAAAACTCAGCAAAACCAACAGTTGGATCTGCAGAAGCTGCTCTGAGAGTTACATCGGTTAAGAAAACCAGGATTATAATACAGAAAACAGCATTTGTATTGTATATATTGCCTCACGAGGCATACACAGAAGACAACACAGGTGAAACCATACAAAATTGGATAAATCAGCGAGAAACTTCTTCACCAACTTTCAAATTTTGGCTTCTGGCACTTAAACTTATTACTTTATTGCTGTCATTCGTTCGTTCTACAAGGGAAGCTAACTACATTTGAATTCAAAGAATGTCTCAAAGGCATGCTTCCATAGTTTTTTGTATTTAATCATATTAACTACTCTCGTTGGCTGTATATTCATGTAAAGGATATTGAAGAACTTAGTGATACAGCCATTGGGGTTCATGAAGAGTTCAAGAAAGGAAATTTTGTTGTTTGAAAAACCACTCGGCCATTCTCTGCTCTTGCCGTGGACCAAGCCCACGAGCAAAACAATGCTATTATTAGAGATGATGGTGGTGCAGTGAGTCTAGCTGAAGATCCAGTAGCACTTCGTCGGTGGTTGGTTGCAGGGCCAGAAGTCTGTAGATTACTAAATGAATTCGGCTCTGTCGGTTCAAAAACATTTGAAGACAAACATCATGAACAGTACACAGCATATCAGAATATGTTTAGAAATGATACTTGTAGTTTAAAAGAGAGTTTCTGTGAATTGGGAAATCCATTTCTTGACACTGCAGATGATCTCATTGAAATCGGCAGTAGACTGATAGTCAATAAGAAAGGTGTTGATACTTTAATTATTTGGATAATTGCGGTAACAATATGTACAAGATTTTTGTAAAAGAAAGGCTTCTTGATATGACAAAAACAATTTTAGAGCCTTTTAAAAAAGTGAACGCTAAAATATTTACATCAAAACCTACGAAATCTGTGAATTAAATCAAGGGCAAGCACACTGATGAACAGCTTTTCTCCAAATTGTCTATTGCATGTCAGAATAAGGAGATGAATCTTGATGAGTTTTTTTTTTTTCACGAAAATCAGTCGTGTCGACCTTCCTTGTCTGTAAATGGAAATTTGCTGACAGAAAAGAAGAGTGATTTGACAAACATACTAGCTGAACTGGTAGAACCTGCTGAACTCTGTGGACATTGCGATGGAGTTGTTTATGACGGTGCAGCGTTGATACATACTATTAAACCAAACTCTTCAAAAATATTTGAAGAATATTGCAAAAGAAGAGTTTCCGGGTGCTTTGTTACGAAATGTTACGGACTTATCTGCCAGTCGTACAAAATTACCTAGCAACTGGCCCTGACATTCTTTGAAAAGACAAAAATAAAAAAGAACTTTTCGTTCTTCTGGCGAATTATGTTCTTCATAATTTCAGTCAAGTTCATGTCACAAACGTTGATACAGAGATTCTCTCATATAGAAACGAAGATACCTCACAAACTGGTGCTTTATGTAAACAAATGGAAGAAGCAGATGGTCGGTTAATCTTGCATGTGCGCGATATGACCTGCCATGGTATTAAAATCGTCCTTCTTTTATCTAACGATACTGACGTTGCTGTACTGGCAATATCTTTCTTTCACCACCTAAAAGCTTCCGGGCGGAAATAATTCTGGATTTTGTAAAGATCTGGCCGAAGCCAAATATATTTGCCTATTCATCAAATAGAGAAAAAAATGGGAAAAGAAAATCCATTGCTCTACGTGGATTTCACGATTTTGCTGGGTATAATACAGTCTCAGCTTTTATACAGTAACCAGAGCTTTTATTGCTATTTCTAATCCGCTACCTGTACATCAGACTGACATAAAGCAGCTTTTAGAACGGTTTGTGGCCATTCTGTATTGTGGTGTAGCAGCTGAATTTGAGTCTGTTAACGCATCACGCAAATATCTGTTTGTTACCAAAGCGAAACCATTAACAAGTCTTCCTCCTACATCTGATGCGCTTGCATTGCACACTCTTCGAGTCATGTTACAAGCTGGGAATATATGCGGTCAGGCAGACAGCATCATCATTCATATACCATCTCCAGATCATTGGGGATGGATAAAGCAAGGTATAGAGTGGACTCCACAATGGTCTACGCAGCCTGCAGTTTGGGAAGCCTGCAGAGAACTTCTGAAATGTGGATGTAAGGAGGGATGTGTATCAAATAAGTGCTCCTGCAAAACTGCCGGTATTGCATGCACACTGATGTGCACAAACTGCCGAGGAAAGTGTAAAAATCCATAACATAATGAACAATATTTGTTGTTTTTATTTCATTTTATGGTTGTGAAAGATTTTGCAATTTTACCAGTGTATAGTTATTTAATAAAATTATAATATTTTGCTTTATTTTGGTGTCTGATGTTTATTTTGATATTATATTCGTCTTCTGCAAAGAAAAACCATGTAAATGACACCAGACATGATAAAATGTGGACATTTTTGCAAATGTTAGGCTGCAAGACGCCTTTTGAAAAAATAGCCGCCATCTTGAATTCTAAGGGAAATTTTGAATGCCTCCCATTCCTCAATTATTCTCTTAGGTTCCAACTACAACTGCGCAAAGCGTCATCGTGTGTTCAAAAAGTGCAGTATATAAGGCAAATTTGTCGTGTACCGCCTAGACTAATAGGGATAGTAAACTTTACATGTTCCACATTGCAAACGTAAAAAAAAGAGACACATGTAATAGTATGTTGATAAATTACAGGATGGAAACGATTTTGGTGCCAAAATAATATAAAAAGAACTATCTTCAAATAGCCAAAAAAAAGGGGACCATTTTCTACTCATGTCTTAAAATGTATCTCTTCTGGATATGCCACTCTATTTTCCACCTATTGCGAATATAACGTTCTAATAATTACAACACTAATGAACTAGTGTCTATAACAATTCGCACAGATGGATTGAACACGGCAGAGCTGAAACGGGTAACCGGCTGTCGGTGGATGCTGGTCAGGTATTGTACTGTGTCGTCGGGTGTAAGATTCGAACCCACGCTGACCCGCTGATTCGATTTAGATCTGATAACTCGTAGGATGAAGGAGAAATTTTAATTATTTTATTGCGTTTGATCAGTATTTGTTACAGGGGTGACCAGGACCGATGTTACCCCGAGAACACGAAAAATACGACGCCGAAATTTCCAGTTAAGTAGATTATCCAGACCGAGTAAATCGTGTTACTGGGTTACTTATGTTTGACCCTATCACCGGGTCATCGGAAGTGGCCTGGAATTGGCTCTGGAACATGCACAGAAAGAGAGAGTGGGTATAAAGTAAGAGAAAAATAAAGATAAATAGATAGAGAGAAGAAAAAGAGAAAGACTCTGCGAAGACACGATAACAATACATCAAGAAAGAAAGGAAGAGAGAAATCCAATGAAAAATATGAAAACTACATTATTATTATTCTAAACAGCACACACACTGTTTACTCGGATTCTGAGCAGTGATGTTTCGTAAGTTCCCCACAACCTGGAGATAAATGTCTGTTTATCTTCAATAGGTTTTGAACCTATGTTGATTTACTTTCGTACTGATATGCCCAGCGCGTTTCCCCTACTCCACCTCGACAACGAATTCAATATCCATGAATTACTAAGTTCAAATTCGAGGAAAATGCAACATTGATTATATGTGTGACATTTTGTCTGTATGCATTGTGTGGTAAGTAAACACATGTGTATGTAGATCCTTTTAGTCATGTCGAATTATGAAATGAATATATTATGGCAGTTTTAGGAACAAATCCAGTTTAGAGTAAGTATTGCCACATTAAGATACGATCATTTATTGTTGTTTATTTTAACGTTAACTAGCCTGGACGAATCTAATATCACAAAAAAAATGTTATTAACAAATCTAGAAGTTAGAACTTCAATTAAAAGTTCTAATACACTTCGTGCAATAAGACAAGTTGAACGTAACACAAATTTTAACTTTCGAAAGTTTGTATTGTAAGTATAATAGCGCGCAATCTGAGCCAATTTTGATTTAACCAGTTTCAAAATATCCTGTTCAATTTTTGTGATACATTTTGAATCACAAGTTAGGTACCCATCCTTCCTATGCCTGGCGCTCTACGGTGCACTCACCCTCCTACCAAACTGAGTACCAGAGTGTTCTTGGTACTCCTCGACACCTTGGGAAGATAAAGGCGGTCGAGTGTGGGACTGACCACTCCACGTCACTTCGTAACGCAGGTCGAGATGTGGAGCACTACCTCCACATCCTCCATGTGCCCTTCACAGTGCGTGTATATCGCACATGGGATACGTTTACCTTTATTAATTCGTGTAACTGAGAAACAAACCGGTAAAAGAGAAGGTTTTTCCAGATATTTTCATGAAATTTGCTGCAATTGCTAACAAAACCAACTTTTGACACTGCGAAAATAATTTTGCAAAACAAAATTTTAGTCAGTTTTGGCGGTCGAAACTTAAAAGTAAAGTAAATCGAGATCGAGAGATGCTACAATATTTTATAGACAGAAATCGGTGTCTGTTAATTTCTTGGTACTAAAGGACTGACCGAGAGAGGGAGTCTAGCCACGAAACCTAAACCCCTTCTCTCAGGACACGAGTTGCTGCGCCGCAAACCGTCACATATTTTCATTCCTATTCGTGCAGACGCAGGGGACAAACCACACACACACTTCGTTCGGAAACTGATCCACAGATAGATGCGAAATGCATTTCCACCATAATGTCATTTTTCGTTGGCGTGTGGTTTGGCCCCCTCTCTCGGTCAGTCCTTCAATTAATAAAATTAGACAAGGAAAAGTGGTCTTCTCAATTAACATTGCTTTTCAGATAAGCGAGATTCACTTTTGAGTTTGATTCCCGAAAGGGGGATTAAAATTTAGTTTAGGAAAATTATTCTCAGTGTCAAAATTCAGGGTCGTGTAAGCAACTGTAGAAAAATTCATGAAAATAACTTTAGAACTTTCGTTTTTTCAGGCCTGTTTCTCAGTAACACGAATTGATAAACACTGTGTGTCTGTCTGTCTGTCTGTCTGTCTCTCTCTTTCTCTCTCTCTCTCTCTCTCTCTATCTATCTATCTATCTATCTCTCTGTGTGAGGGTGTGTTTGTGTGAGGGTGGGGGGAGAAGGTGCGTGAGTTGAAGATATTTCTCTTTCCATACTAATATTTGTGTGTGTGTTCGTGTCCGTGTGATAAACGTACATATGAGTGTGTTTTGTTCCAAACAGCCATACCTTACTTGGTAGAGCGTTAGTTTCGTATTCGGGAGATCCTCGGTTCGGTACCAGCGGGTGACTGTCCTAACTTATGTTTTCCCAGTTTTTTCCTCAGCCACGCCAGACATGTACCGGGACGGTACCTTTAATTTAGCCCTTTCAACACGGTGACAAATCCGGTGAGTGATTTCACTTAAAATTGGTTACTTCCGTTTAATATTGACCCCCAAAATATAAAAAATACATTGATTTCCCCATGCCATTATTGCATTGGGAGGGGTTTGGGCGCATAACTATGCGGGTTAGGTTTTTGCTTAGTACTAAAATAATTTTACGAATACTCAACTGCGCAATATTCAAGGAGTTTGAGAAATTAACATGTTGATAATAATTATTTCCGTTTAACATTGACCCAAGCTATCTAAAAATTACACAGATTTTCTTATGGCTTTGTTGCATTTGGAGGGAAGAGGGAGAGCACAATTGTGGGGGTTATGTTTTTGGTTAGAAGTCATGGCTACGTTGAGAACACTACTTTTCTTTCTTCTCATACGCGTCACACATGACACAACACAAAACAAAACAACTGGAAATCGTTGAGCGAAACTTGCACGATCACTGCACGCGGTTTCGATGCTCAAAAGTAATAGGGGCATTTCTACATCGATTTCAACCAATCCGCACAATTGAAGTTCCCCGTTTTTAACGGGTTAGGACCTAGCCGACTACCTGCCGCATTTCGCAAAACCTTATCTCGGAGTGATCCATAGATCCATGAAAGCTATAAATAAGATGCAAACCCAACTAGAATCGTATAAACCTGTCGCTCTGTTAATCGGCATATTTCTTTTTAATGCCATGTGGATAGATCGACACGAAGACCGAGATGGATCGAGGGGCCGTAGCTCACTTGCTATAGCGCTGTGTTAGCAATCGAAAGGTTCTAGTACGGCCATTTATCCTGACTGAGATAGTACCGGACCATTTTCCTAACGAACGAATAAACTAATATTTATATTAATCTGCAGAGATAGATCTCGGCCCGACCCCCTTCCGAAAGTACGATCCCGATTTCATTAATTTCATTTGAAATGTTGATCTTTCGTATATTTAAGTACCAATATTCACGATTGTATCATGAACGGTTTTTATTTTACAGGTAATTGAATGAAACATGGCGGAACCAGATATAAAATTCATCAAGCAGGAGTTGCGAGGTATAATGAAGTTGTTCTTCCTGCAACAGAAGTCGCCTAAGAAAATCCATGGTTGCATGTTAGACACATTGGAAGGCCGGTGCCCGTCATACACCACTGTGAAGAAATGGTGTGCAAACTTTAAGCGTGGAGATTTTTCCACAGAAGATGGCGAAAGGTGTGGGAGACCAGTGTCAAAGCAGCAGGCAAAAAATACATTGTTTCAAATACATGTTCCTCCGACAGCATATGTCAGTCTTTATCCTCCGCTATATGTGACAGTGAATGTAATGATATATTCAGTGACTTATCAAAGACTAGCCGCAAATTAGAAATAATTAACAGTATTGTAAAAAATAGTATAAGCAGCAGCATATACAAGAAAGATGTGAAGTTCTGGCAGAGAAATATTCTCAAAAAGAAATTTACCCTGGTGTACATAAAATTGATTGCTACAACTCAATTCGATCGACACTTGAAAAAGTATTCGAAAGCAATTTTGAATCTGTAACAGAAGAAACGAAGTGTTCCTCCTCGTATTGTTGTGAACCCGGTAGAAGAAAGAGAAGTGTAATGCTTCCCATTACCTTACTCCGAACACATAAAATAGAAGTAAACATTAAAGAATTTTTAGAACACAGAGAGCAGTTGTGTAACTGCCCAATTTCGAATCCATCCTTAGTTCCATCGGATTATCGGCTATTTAACCCAGCATGGTCTAAAACCAATTTTCTTTGCACTGGGACAACCGTTACAATTCAATTCAATTCAATTCAGTTTATTCAGCTTGTACATTAGTTTACGAATAGTAAGCATTACAGTTGTCAGATAACAAAACATTACAGATTATCAGTTAAATATGCAGCCATTGTGTAATAAGACTTTTGTACAAAGAAATTGAACAGTCTTCTCTTAAATATATTAATATTGCTTATACCTTTCGTGTCTAGCGGAAGTTTATTGTATTAGCGTGTACAGTTCATATATACGCTTTTTTCAAAATAAGAGGAATTTTGCTGTGTAACATATACATTTTTTTGTTGCCTAGTATTATATAAATGAATACTGTTACAACGAATTAATAGTTCTTCATTTTTTTACATACAAAATAGACCTGTACATACAGGGGTTGGACAAAAAATCTAAAACGTTTGAAAAGGTGTGAAAATCATGCCTAGTATGTTGTTGGACCTCCTTTTGCGTCCAAAACAGCTTGGATCCGACGTGGAATGGACGTATACAGCTCCTGAATCGTGGTGTGTGGAATGTTGTACCATTCTTCCTCCAAAACATGCTCCAGTTCCTTAAGGGATGATGGTGGAGGGTAATGAGACCGAACACGCCTTTCTAACACAGACCACAATGGCTCAATGATGTTCAGATCTGGTGATTGTGGGACCCAGGGGAGGTGTGATAGCTCCTGGTCATGCTCCTCAAACCATGATTACACCGTTTTTGCAGCGTGACAGGGTGCCAAATCATCTTGGTAGATGCCATCACCATCCGGGAACAGTGTGTGGGCCATGGGTAGAACCTGGTCCCCCAAAATGGCCTCATACACCTTAGCATTCATTATTCCATGCAGGGCTATGATGGGACCTGCAGAAAACCACGATATCACTGCCCATACTGTAACATAGGCCATAGGATCATAGGCCTGCGACGGTGTTCTCCATACGTAAACACGACCGGTTGTTGGAAACAAGGTGTATGTCGATTCATCGGAATACATTACGTGTTTCCACTGATCAAGCGTCCACTCCTTGTGGTCCTTGCACCACTGGATACGCCGCTTCGCATTTACTGCTGTGACCAGAAGTTTGGAGATCGCGACCCTGCCATGAATTTTCATTTTATGAAGTTCCCGTCGCACTGTTTTTGATGAAACCGGGTTCTGTAGGCCGGAATTGAGTTCAGACGTAATTTTCAGTGGTCTGCTTTTTAGCTGCTACAATCCGTTTTAATGCCCTCCTGTCCCTATCGGACAGGATTGTCTTTCGACCACTGTTGTGCTTTGCAGACATTGTTTGCCCATGCATTGTGTATGCCCTCGTGATATTGGACACAGTGACTGTCGATACCTCCACAATGGTCGCCACTGTTGTCACTGAAGCTCCAACCAGACGGGCACCAACGATCATGTCTCTTTGGAAGTCTGTCAGGTCGCCCATTTTACCGCACCACTTGCACACCACGACACTCACAGGTGAACTGGGTACTGCTGACGAAAGAGGAAGGTCCACATGACACATTGAAAACAAAACACGATCGGCAACCGCAACACGTGGTGTACAGTGGCGGGCCACACTTATGTATCCTGTATGACGTGTTTTTAGATTTTTTGTCCATCCCGTGTATATAGACATGGTAAAATCAGCAGTTTTTGATTCCTGAACGTATCTTTACAGGATGTACCTCTACGTAAACCAAAAATTAACCTAATTGCTCTCTTTTGTAGACGGAATAGCGTTATAACCTTGGTTGAGGAACTCCAAAAAATCACTCCATAGTTTATTAATGAGTAAAATTTTGCAAAGTACAACGATAAATGTGACTGGCATGAAACAGTATTACATAATCTGTAGAGTGCAAAGCATACTGAACTTTGTTTACTAGCTAATTTGTTTATATGTTCATCCCATTGGAAATTATCTTGAATCAATACTCCTAAAAATTTCACTGAGGATGAGATTTTAATTGTTCCTGAATCAAGGATAACTAAGGGAGAGAGCAGGCTTTGTTTTTTAGATGAAAATTAAGAATAGTTTTTTTATGATTTAGGTTCAGTTCGTTTGCTGAAAACCATGTTACAAGTTTGTCAAAAGGAGAATTCAAATTTTTGTTTAATTTCTTTCATTGAGTTACTTGACACAAGTATATTTGCATCATCAGCATATAGTACACCGAAACTAGGTTGTATACATTGCAATAGATCATTGATGTATAGTGTAAAGGTCCCAATATGGAGCCTTGGGGGACACCTTTACTAACATTTTTGACAGTGGAAAGCGATGTACCCAAGTTATTTTGAATACTTTTTTTGATCTGTACTGTTTGCAATCGTAATATATGATTTAGCCCAATCGTAAGAAATGCCTCTAATTCCATAACGATACAATTTTGAAAGTAATATTTGATGATCAGCAGTGTCAAAAGCCTTTGAGAGGTCAGCAAACAGCCCAGCGACATTTATTTAATCTAGCCATAGTATTCGTAAGAAAATCAAAAAGGGCTGTATCCGTTGATTTATTTTTCTGAAAACCATGTTGGCGATTAGATATGATATTACAAGAATATAAGAAATTATTTAAGCGCGATAGCATCAAAGATTCAAAAGAATTTAAAAATGTTGACAAAATAGAAATAGGGCGATAGTTTTTCGGATCATACATATCACCTTTTTTATAAATAGGGATGACCTCAGCAAATTTTAACTTATTGGGAAACACACCTGTTTCAAAAGATACATTGATAAGATGACAGAGTACTTTTATGATGTGAGGAACATATTTTAATAACCTTACTAGGAACATCATTAATTCCTGATGAACTTGAAACCGATAATTTACTTATTGTGTGTGATACTTCCTCCTCAGTAACTGGGGTCAGAAACATAGTTTGGTCATTAAATTTAATCGTATTAATTTTTGTGTGGGCGCTTTTATTAGGTGACGACTGTGTAGTCATTTGAAAATGAATACTAAATGTATTTGCAATGTCCTTTGAGGCAGTACTTATCTTATTATCTACACACAAATAATCTATGGTATTTACTTTCTTTTGGTCAGTACTCTCGTTTATGGCATCCCACATGGCCCTTGTTTTCTTCTTGGACCTAGAAATATACATATTGTTATAAGAAAAGTTAGCTGCTTTTATTACCATACGATACGCTTTTCTGTACTTCTTGATATAGTTTACGACATCCGAAGAAATTTGATGTTTAGCTTTTAGCAGCTTGTTATAGCGAAACATAGTCAACTTCGACGTAAGTTTTCCTTTGGTAATTAATTTAACATTGGTTTTGTTTTTTACTATTCTAGGTTTTGCCGGAAAGGAGATTTTTAAAATAGTACAAGAAAGTTTCAAGAAATTATTAATACTTTTGATCAACTGTACCAGTTTTATATGTACTGTCCCATAATTCTGTCGATAAATTACCACAAAAATTTTCCATGTTTTTGCGCGAGAAATTCCTAGACTGCACCGTATATATTTTATCATTCTTATCAATTTTTCCATGCAATTTAAAAGTAAGCTATATAGCATCGTGGTCAGAAAACCCTAATTTTTTTTACAATTAATTTTTGATAACCAAACGATTTTGGTAGTACAAATTAATCTAGAGCGGATTTGTCTTGGCGGGTGGGTACATTGACTATTGCAACTAATCCGTAAGTATTAAATAGCATCTGAAGTTGCTCTTTGGTTACTGATGGAGTTAGCCAATCAACATTTAGATCCCCACATAAAATTATTTTTTCAGATTTATTTGAACTATTACCTAAAATAAGATCTAGTGCATTAAGAAAAAATTCAAAATCGCTACTGGGGGTTCTATATATACAAAATATATGCATTCTTATATCAGGAAGTCTCACCCCAACTATCTCGAAATGTAAGTCACATGAGTATTTGCTAACATCAATTTCTTGTGCACGAATATATTCATTGACGAAGATTGCAACCCCACTACGAGACACAGTGTTGCGGGAGTAACTAGTGATTAATCGATAATGCTTAAGCTTTACTGTTGTAATAGTATCTTGATCCATCTAGTGCTCAGATAGACATAGTACTTGTACCATTTTTAATTCATCATGGAGTAACACATCAAAAAAAATCCAATTTGTTTCCTAAACCTTGTACATTGTGATGATAAATACAGAAATTAGAGGTTTTGTAATTACTTACATTTACCATTGTTCTAGACTCTGATCTCATTAATAACTTATCTTGGATATTTACCAAGTGCTCTGTAGGCATCTTTATTACTGGTCTAAGAAACTATCCGACTGTATAGGTTGTATGTCATTTTGACTAATTGATAAACATATTTCAGTAGCTAACCTACGCTTACCCCTAACATTTAAGTGCATACCATGTCTGGTATACAGACTTCTATGAAAGTCGCTTACGTTTATAAGTTTAACATTGTGAAACTGATGTACAATTTCTGTTAACTTCGCATTATCGCTCTCTATTTCTGTATTCACACGTGATTCGTCCATTAGGTCAAACCTAAGCCGAAAATTTACTACTATAACATTAGTGAAGGATAAGTTGTCTAAGGTTCGTTTCAAACAATACAAGGCGTTGTCCGTTTCATTTCTAGAGATATCATTTGAACCACCAATGGCAACAACAGAATCATGCATATTTAAGTCTACATTGTTACTAGCACTTCAATTCACCACTTCCTCACATAAAGCACCAGGTTTTACCCACGCAGAGATTTCAAAACCACTCGTCTCAGCATCACTGATTTTTTTTATTAGACCCCGTCCATGACTATCTGTATAAAGAAGTAATTTTCTCTTTTCCTTACATTTCACATTTCTTACGTTCCCATGTTGTACCGTAGACCTTATCACTTCAGTTGCAAGCTCCTTTAAACTTTTAACTTTAGGTGCTGGTTTCCTTGTACTTGCCCCCTTAATTGCTGTTTCCCTTGTACTTGATGTGCTTATGTAAGTCACTCCCATCACTTCATCCAAAACTGTTCCAGCATTTGTTTCCCTAGCTAGTACATTGAAAACATTATCACTCTCAAAATTAGTAGTAGTACTAATATTTGCCTGCGAAGTTTGCTTTGAAGAAAATGTACGTATTTTGTTACTTGGAACCAAGATGCCATAGAGCTACTATGCTCTTCTCGATCAGCTTCTACTTTATCCAGTTTTTCCCTTAAGTTCTTATGTTCTGCTTTTAAATATTCTAAATCTTCCTGCAGTAGGCTAAGTATTTTCAGGATAGAACTATAGTCACTATCTTCACTACTTATTTCAGTCTTATTATCACCACCTCGTTCGATACACTGCTGACAAGACCATTGCTCACAGTGATTCAAAACTTCATCTTCAACATTGGCACACCGAAAATGTAACCATCTATCACAGGTATCACACAAGACGCTATATTTTACTACCTTTTTACACTTTAAACACTTGTCGTTAAATTTCCGACGTAAATCTGTACAGTAATCAGCACACGAGCAAGGACCTGGCGCCATGGCGCTGGATGCCGTATACTGAAATTAACCCAACAGTTATGAGTGCAAGGGCCAAATTACGAAGCATATACCAGGTAATGTGCTCTTCGTAGACTTACTACATGAAGAAGAATGTCGCATTGCTGAACGGACGGACAGAAGGAACAACTTTCGAATTGAACTTCTTTCCACCAAGATTGGAGATAGATTCCAATGACTTTCGATTAAGAGCCATAATCGTGGCTTGCTGTCTAAGAAGGAATGGGCAATGGGAAATCTATGATAACTTAATTGGGAAACTTAAACTAACAAACGCTAAGAAACAAGTTGTTCCTCACTGCTTGCTATATACAACTTGATGCAATTTTCATTTCATACAACAAATTATGAATGGGATAGGAAATAGTCACTTCTCTCAAGAAATGTTTTGGTATTATAATAATATGAAAATGGTTGCCATTGTGTAATAGCTTTACAAGGAAAGGGTCACTCAGACCTCCTCGAGACCCAACTTCAAATTCCGTACACAAGTATGTCAGCCACAAAGAGACTACTTCACAAAACATTAGCTGCCAGCTTGAACTGCAAGACCTCTTAATAATCGGCTTTTCGGCACTGTAGGGCCCAGGACTCTCATTTTGCTGTTTTGATCAGGACATATTTTTGTTTACTTTTATTTTTCGTAGATACAGAATCTGCAATAAATAGTGAGGCAAGCCACAAAATGACCTCCTTGCTTTGGATCACCAAAAGAAATGTACGATATTATGACTCTTAATCGAAAGTCACTGGAATCTATCTCCAATCTTGGAAAGAAGTTCAATTCGAAAGTTGTTCCTTCCGTCCGTTCAGCAATGCCACATTCTTCTTCATGTAGTAAGTCTACGGAGAGCACATTACCTGGTATACGCTTGTTTGTAACGGTTGTCGCAGTGCAAAGAAAATTGTTTTTAGGTCATGCTGGGTTGAATAGCCGATAATCCGATGGAACTAAGAGTGGATTCGAAATTGGGTAGTTACACAACTGTTCTGTGTGTTCTAAAAATTCTTTAATGTTTACTTCTATTTTATGTGTTCGGAGTAAGGTAATGGGAAGCATTACACTTCTCTTTCTTCTAACGGGTTCACAACAATACGAAGAGGTACACTTTGTTTCTTCTGTCATAGATTCAAAATTGCTTTCGAATACATTTTCAAGTGTCGATCGAATTGAGTTGTAACAATCAATTTTATGTACACCAGGGTAAATTTCTTTTTGAGAATATTTCTCTGCCAGAACTTCACATCTTTCTTGTATATGCTGCTGCTTATACTATTTTTTACAATACTGTTAATTATTTATAATTTGCGGCTAGTTTTTGATAAGTCACTGAACTCTTTTGTCTTTCGCCTTTTTTACATTGGTCCTTTTGTAGTGGAACCAAAGTAGTGACTAGTTTTTGCAATTCTGAGGAACGGTTTGAAGCTGAGGTGGTTAATCAATTTGTGTTAGTACTCAACAATGCAGATGTTCAATCTTTATTATTAATGGAACCTAACCTAAGTTTAATTAAACCGATACGCATGGCGAAGTGTTTGAAAGAATTAAACCAGCATAAACAATCGTGGTTAGATGAGAGTTCATTGCTCAACCTGACTAAACATCAAGGACAAGTTGTATATTCGAGTCAGGTATCACATGAACAATTTGCAACTACAAATAAACATCGTTCGAAGAAGAAAAGAAGTCGTTGCTGTGGTCTGGTACATAAAATACCTAAGAGATGTCCAGCGTATGGTACAGAACGTGTTTTTATGAAAGAATAAAAATCACTGGAGGTGCTGTTGTTTTTTGAGAAAAGGGAACCACATACCCAATAAAAATGTAACAGTGACAGTAAACAATAATGAGAAAAAGATTTCTGAACAAGCGTATTCTCCTGAAAACCTGTTAATCATAGTATTAATACCATAAATACGAAGTTAAGCTCTGACAATTTGAGTTGGAGTTGACAATTTAGTTGCGCTGTCAACTAAACGAAGACAAGAACATTTTGACTTGTGCCGAGACTGTGAATCCCAGGAGTTATATGGGAGGTCAGACGATTTCCAAAGTATTCCAGGAATGTGGTATTCCAGGAATGTGGTACTCAAGCAATAATATCTCTTCATCAGTATAAAGATAAAAGTACACAAACAGTTCCTAAAGTAGTCAAAGAAATGGGTATACAGACGGAACAATTACAAAATAAGGAGTAACACAAGCGAGTGGCTGAGCATGAAAAGAAGGAACAGATGAAAAGAGACGGAGAGAGAGAGAAAAAAAAAGAATGAAGGAAAATTGGGTAAAAATTAAAGAACTGGAAACAAAAGAAATAAGAGAAAAAAATCAGTGGAAGCTGATGAAATAGTTCTATCACCAGATTCGACGGTGAATAATAATGTGTGCATAGCAGAAGTTGCTGAGGAGTCTAAACATTTTGCCAATGTCAGCAATAGACATGAACACTTTAGCAATGAAGTGTAGTGTGGAAACCAGTGAGGTTGGAACAGTGTTTCTTTCAGGATATTTTGTTCGGGTTGCAAAATTAAGTCGTGGCAGGGGAGGGGGGGGGGGAAAGGCTCACGAAAACTTTAAATAATCCGTATTGACTCCTAAGTGCTAAAATATTAAAAAATACTAATGTTTCTTAACAACATGTCGTACTTAATTAGTTAATCTCAAAATAAAAAAAAAACAATGTACTTTTTATATGCATATTTTAGTATAAGTTTGAGTAATGTAAGTGCTAATATTATTTTTTTCGGTGGGGGGGTGATTGGAAACCTCCGGGGAAGGCAAAGCCCCCCGAAAGCATGCCTGGAAGAAACCGTGAGTCGGAATAGGAGATCATAAAGTAAGGCATTGGTTTGGTAGATCAAAATTGGCTACCTCAAGAAGAATATGCTGCAATGAATCAGATACTGTGAGAACATACGAAATAAGACAATGTAATTAATGTAATGCATATTAATCTTGCGGAGAATGTTTTGATATAGGCCTACTATGTGTGTGGTATAATCAGATGACAGTTACCAGGTGCGTAAATATTAAACCGGAATTTATGTACAGAAAAGACACAGTGATTGGTTGACAATGCTAAGAACTATTTTATTCAAAGAATTGCTCATCGCTAGCGATACATTTCTGCCATCGTTCCGGCAATGTGTGGATTCCAGACAAAAAAAATGTGCCTCTTGTGCTGCAAACCAGTCATCAAACCATTTTCGTACATTTTCGTAAGATGTGAAGCGCTGGTCAGCAAATGCGTGTCCCATGGATACAAATAAGTGAAAATCGGATGGCGCCAAGTCTGGTGAGTAAGCCGCATGCGGAAGGATTTCCCAGCCAAACGTCGCAATCGTTTCCTTGACCGGTTTTGCTGTGTGGGAGGGTGCATTATCGTGAAACACAATCACTTTATGTTGTCTGGTCATATTCTGGTCGTTTTTCACGCAAAGCTTGATGCAAATCGATCATTTGTTGGCAGTAACGTTTGGTATTAATGGTTTCGCCAGGTTTCAGCAGTTCATAATAGATTACTCCCTTCTGATTCCACCAAACACAAAGCATTGTCTTCCGTCCATAGCAATTTGATCTTGCAGTCGATGTCGCCGGTTCTCCTGGAGTTACCCATGATCTCTTACGCTTAGGATTCTCGAAATAGATCCACTTTTCGTTCAGTAAACGCATGTGAAACCCATTTTCCCACCTTCTGAATCTTTCCCATGGCTTTTGAACGTATGGAAACTGCTTCTTGTGTCGCATTTAATTGATCCGCGAGTTGTTGTTGCGTTTGAGCGTCATCCTCATCCAACAAAGCTTGCAATTCGCCGTCTGCAAACTTTTTCGGTGGTCTTCCACGTTCTTCGTTTCTCACGTCAAAATCGCCACTTTTAAATTTTGTAAACCACGCATAGCACTGTGACTTACCAAGAGCATGATCACCGTAAGCTTCGACAAGCATGCGGTGCGATTCAGCAACAGTTTTCTTCAAATGGTAACAAAAAAATTAATGGTGTCCGCACATCGTAGTTTGTAGGTACAAATTGCGCCACGTTGAACGCTATTAAACACTACACTATGACATGAAACTTGTCTGGTTGTGAGTTGCAAATCGTTATCAGCAATCAAGCAAGTGGCGCCAAGGACGCAGTTTTAAGGTAACCACAGTGACAGCTAACGCCGTCTATGCACAAATTCCGGTTTCATATTTACACACCTGGTACTACAACATAATGACATAAACCTAGCCAGGTTGAATTAGTTTTGATATGGATGGTGCCTGAAAGTTTCAAATAGAATGGGGGCGGATGATGGGAATAGTGTTTGTCTATTTGCATGTCTTTGTATTATATGTCTATGGCAAGAAAGAAAAGAAATGTTTTGATGTGTCACTGTTCGTTTGTCACATATGAAGGGTAGTAATTCTGATAAAATGTCAAATATTTATTAATGCGAATAGATCGATACTGAAGTATTATTTGGATCTGTTTCTGGACGATATAAATAATAGTATAGCATTTGTAGTTGTCCATAAATGTGATATGTGATACTTATTGACTGCATGATTGAGCATCTTAACAAATGGTTTGGTCATCGTAATGGTAGATTATGAAGATAAATATACTTTGCTAAGTGATATTTTACTTGTATCGATTGTCGTATGTAGATTGTTCTGGATAAAGGTCCAACTTGTGTTGGTAACAGATCTGCATGCATGAAACTATAACGCACATGCACATGAATCAACCTAACACTAGTTACTCTGATTGTTAGAACAAACCCTACATTTACTATTAAATGCCAACCTTATCATAAATAGAATTAAAAAATACAGACACACAATCAACTCTGTATGTAGTAGAGTAGTTTAAGATAAACCTTATTTTACTGAATTTAAATTTGAATTGAAATATAACCATCTAACGTATAACATGTAACAGGCAATATTTTTGGATTACACATACTTTGTTGCTTCAGTGCATGTGTATATTGCTAACGAAACAGTATTGCTCTTTACGGTTTGGAACTATCAATTTATTAGACTATAAAATAAAAGCATACAAGTTTGCATTGAGGGGCAACGCTCTTTAAAGACAATGTAATAATGCTCTTCGAACTGATTACGTACACTGTTTTCTAAACATACTCTTTAAAGAGAAAATCCCAGTGCGATATTCTTTAAAACTTGTAGTATTATAACGTTATGCATGAAATGTCTTCAACAACACTAGCATTTTTCACTTTAAGTCAGTATTGAAGTTGAAAACTGTTTCTTTCTGTACAGCTACTGACTATAAGTTCCACTGGACTATGCTAGTTCAGGTATTTATACTTCCACTAAACGTTAGCATATTTAAGGTAGGATATCCGTGTTCTCTAACATGCTTTACGTTTTCCAATTGGAACAATTTACGAATCCAGTCAGCTTTCTTCAGCACCTTTACAGTAAATAAAATAGAATCTACTTCACAAAATTGATTCAATATTTGGCGAATTTGGAATAAATATACCCACTGGATGAATTCCAGCTTAGGACATGAAAATGTTGAGTAAACCATTTGGCTTGTTTTTGATATGAAAGAGATGAATTACTAAGATGTCATGGAAGTTTGACTATGCAATGAAATATAATCGCTGTATTACATGCAACAAGTCAGAATTCGCGTATCAACAATTCGCATTGAGAATGTATAAATCTTTAGACATCAATGATGTGCTGCCTTGAACATACACTGAGATCTACATTGAAAAAAGCACAACACTGCTTTTCAATTATTGTTGGAAAGAATTGCGCAATAATTATATGTGGTCTTTGACAAAGGTCCAGAATTTCTTAAAAATGTACTTTTCGTAATGACCTCGTGTTCTTGACGCAAAAAAACTTGATAGTATTCATTCAACGCTTTAGAATCATTCACGTGATTATATAAGTAGTTTGAATTCACAGTTCCTGCATTCCACACATACATACACTCACATATAGCCATTAAATTATATCCACCACACAAAATAGGGTTGTAGATCAAGTAGGGTTTAAAAGTTTGTAACATACACGAGTCCACAATAAACAGAGCAATAAAAAACAGAGTACATGGACCCATCCTTCCTGATGTACTCCACTACACTACAAAAAGTTGCAGTTCATTTTTGGCGTTTCCATGCTGTCCGGTCCTTGTTCAGCAGGGTTTCTTTGAGGTTCTTTAGACGGGTTTTTACTAAGTTTTGTAGTACCCGATCTACATTTCTTGGAAGATTCCCGCCTTCCGGATAATTTTCCACATATACGGAAAACAGTTCCTTCTGTGTACTTGGATCCTTGATAATGCAAACAACTCGATCCTTCTGTGTACTTGGATCCTTGATAATGCAAACAACTCGATCCTTCAGTGATATGAGTGTTTCCTCCCAGGGATCAGAAATAAAGGAAATGCAACCAAGACCTAGACAAGCATGGTCATGTTGGAAGATTTTTTCCTAAAACAACCTAACACAAAAGATCGTCCTCTTTGTTGCATTCTTCAAGCGTGCGCCAAATACACGCCCCGTCAATCCAGTATGATGTACTTTCAAGCATATAAATGCATGTTTTCCGCGGGCTTGCATCCTGCTTCTTGTTGTTATGAGAGAAAAGCTACACGTTAACGTTTATTCACCTCGTCTTTTTATCACAGCAAACTGTGGTTAATAGGCAACAGACTTCAACAAAATCATTCAACATTTACTCACTTGTTGTTGCAATATATGCACAAAGCAATAAATGACGATTAGAAACCGCAAAAACTTTAGTGTTACAAGACAGGAGTATAATATACCATAGATCGTTTCCGAAAAATAATGTCTTGCTCATGATGACAAATAGCAAGCCTCTGTAGAATGGTGGTTATCGTGGTCGCCTCACACACATGCGTTCGCGAGTTCAAACCCTGAAGGGCACGAGTTTCTTTAACAAAAAAAAACAACAACATAATTTTATAGTTTCTTTTAGGAAAGCTTTATTCCGGCTTTTGCTTATTGAAAGTTTTATTTGTTTTCTTTGTGTGTGTTTTTTACACATGTATTATTTTGAATAAGGTTTAAGGTCTGTTAAATTTCGGGGGGAGAAAGGAAATGGGGTCGTGAGTTCAAATCCTGGCAAACACAAAATTTTCTTTTTAAAATTTTAATTCGAAATACAGTATTTCTCAAATAATAAAATATAGTTTAACCATCTAGAATAAATTATATTGAAGTAGAATAAAAATGTTTATAGTAATAAGAGAAATACTGTACTTTACACTGTTGAGAAGGACAGTTGATTACTTTATGGGGTCCGCGCGTCATTCCCTAGTTGAAATTGATTGGAGAAAGTATATTTTTGGATACATTCTATTAATTCTTGATTACTTTCTAATGGTATCATTACAGAAAAACATTTACGCACGATTAAATAAATAGAGAAGCTGTTAAACTTTTTGGTTCTAAATGTTAGTTTATATTCTAATATTCAGTTTCCTACATTACGTTTGTTACCAACTGATGTAAGCAGCGCTGTAACTGGATTAATCGGGTTAAGTTTCGGACCAGGTTTCTACCCAGTCTAACCCGGTAATTGGATTTCGGCCCGGTGGCTCGGTGTGCAAATTAGAGTTTTATATTATTTCCTTATGTTTGAACAGTGATTCTTTCTGGGGTGGCTTGACCGCAAGTATTACCCCCAGAACACGAAACATATGACGCCGAAAAATCCCAGATCATTAAGTTCCCGAACTAGGTAATTCAGAACAAGTGTTTGGACTGCGTTAGTCTTGGTGACCCGGTTTCAGCTCTGGTTGGAAATATTATCCTCAATGGAGTATTTGGTAGCAACATAATACAGCAGCTAGTGAGTCATGATTTTAAGCCTCCTCGAAAGTATTTTTTATCTTCAATAGGGAGGGGAGTAAAACTTCAAACGAACGGGATCAATGCGTCTATTGTATTTGGAAAAGCATTACAATCGAGACATCGAAAGAACTTTGGAGACAAGATTCCGTCTTTTACGTAAAGCAATTCGGCTGAAAAGCTTTATGGAAGTAAACGCACATGCATTTTGTGATCAACAAAGAATACACTTCTGAAGGAATCTGCAAGTCACTGTCTACAAATCGACAGAATTATGATGGTACTGCTCGAAATGACCTTACAGTCATCATTTTGGATTTGGCGTACCCCTACTTTTTTTTTTATTAATGGGAGCTCATTGCCTATACTTTCCATTGGCAATCACAGGTGCCAGTGTACTCTGACGCGAAAAAATATTTTTTTTCCTTTAAAATTATTAAATAATTCTCGATTATTTCGTATAGAGAATGTAATTGTAATCCCATGTTGAGGGTAACTAACTGAAAACTGACTTTGGATTTCCACTTTCCTTAGCTGAGGACAATAACGCAATCGCAATTATACTTTGATTCAATTTTAATTTAACGGATTTTTAATTAACCCACAGAACTGTTCCAGGGTTATCGAGTCCCAAAAGTATTCAGCTGTGGTCATGTTAAACAAATTACTACGAATCACAATGTCTAGCTAATGCTCAAATTCTAAATGGCTTAGCATTGAGGGTAAAAACAGAGTTTATTACAAGAGAGGAAAATACTGAACACCTAGTTTAATCGCAATTACAAAGTCAAATTTCTTTCAGCGGACCCTATCTTTGTCTCAATAAATCAGTCTCTTCTTAACTTCTATCCACGAGTCAGTTTATTAAAAGTCTGCCTTTTCACACTCTCAGTCCATCTATCTTAATTGCTGATACACAACTTTTAGCGCCTCGTTGAACTACTGACATCCTTTCTTGCAAAATTTTACACGTCTCTCGTTCAATGAGTCGCAAAAACACGAATTAATAGCGCTGGGAGTCCTAGTAACAAACAAGAGTTAAATTAACATCAGCTTCACGAACCCTTGTGATCCTTCCTAACTGTTTATGCAACCTTGCCCTGCAGACATGTCTTGAACGGTTTCTGGAGTCCTGCACCGACTCACACAGACCCTCTGGTGCCATCCCCATCAGTCCAGCCATTAACGAAACAGCAACTATCTCAGTGATTCCCCACGACAATGACTATAAGTAATTCCACAGTCCACTTCCATTACGGTTTAACGATTTAATTTCAAGACTCTCTTGCAAATAGAAACAACTATGGAGCTTTCCCAACGAACTCAATGACTAATAAATTACGCTGAGCTGGACTAACATTGCAGCTTCTCTCATTTCATTATAGGTATGCCAACTTACATTCTTGTTGCAAACAAATAAACGCCTATCCTCGCACATGTGTCGATGACCAGGGGTGCAGCGTAAAGTATAAGTTACGTTCAGAAACAAAGTGTTGCAGAGTTTGAACTTAGAATATTTCTGAACCAGATAAGAGAGGCGGCAGAGTATATGTCCCCCATCCGATGGGACTTGAAATTTTCCACAAACTGATATATCTTGCTGCGCTAGTAACTTCTGCCGAGACGACGATAGAACGAAGACTATCTCCAGGCACTGGACCAGCCAAAGAATAGAGCATCCCCACGAAACTGGAGCTCTTAGATATGCTTACTCTCCCGCCGGCAACACTTGCTCGGGAGCCTTCGTTAGCAAGCAGAAGGCTTTCACTCACCCGAGCAGCGACGAACGCTTCCATTGACCTAGCTACCCGCGAAAACACTTTCCTTCTGGCGATTAAAGAAAACAAGGCTAAATACTGTGAACGACGGAAGATTTGCTGTCGTTCATCATGAGTGTTCTGGGAAACGTTCTATAGATGGGAGAGCGTGAAAACCATAGTAGCGAGAGGTTTTAAAGTTAGACGTTCATTCGTAGACTGTTTCGTGTGAAATCTCGATGAGAAATATGTGGTGAACTCTGGGAGTTCATTATGGGCGTTAACTTTAAATGTCAGATGGTAGAGGCTAAATTTGGGATTTTAATGCAACGAAGCTCAGCTAAACATGAGAACTACTTGGATACAAAAGGGGTTTGTTACCGTGTTAATTGAACGTAACATGATTACATTTTAACACACCACGTTTCTTAATGATGGACAGAATAAACGGGTTTTACCAGAGTTATTTAACTTTGAGCAAATATTATTCGGGAGGTGACACTTAAGAAAGTCTAAATTATGCCAGACGCTAGAATTCGCAATATAAAGCAGATC